>JAQQPU010003454.1:25951-58784 GCA_029168905.1 Artemia sp. Kazakhstan ARC1039 | reverse complement strand
GCTTTTATTCATGATTTAGATAAAATCATGCAGATATACAACCATCGACCACATCGATCTCTGTCCAACTCTAGCCCTCGGGATTTTCATTACAGTGAAAATACATTTGATGCTTTTCTAAAGCAATACTCCAATGGCAATGAGAAGAAAAAGAAGAAGAAATTCAATGTTGGTGATACTGTTCGAATTAATAGAACCACCAATATTTTTGAAAAGGGGAATTATTTATGGAGCACCGAACTTTTTAAAGTGTCCAAAATTCTAGACACTGAACCCACGACATATCGACTACGAGACACCAAAGATGATGAGATTCTCGGCGGGTTTTATGAATATGAACTGCAAAAAGTTAGAAACACTAGTGAAAGTTATCAAATTGAAAAGATATTAAAGAGTCGTACTCGTAGGGGCAAGAAACAGTTGCTTGTTCGCTGGCTAGGATACAACTCGGATTTTGATTCTTGGGTCAGTGCTGAAGACATTGACAATGCCCATTGATTTCTATGTGACTTTCATGTCCAATGTTTCTGATCCTCTCTACAATGATCTGAATAAAACAAGTGATTTTTGGACGAAACTCTCCCCCACCATCAAATTTGACGGAAAGTATGAAGTGGCTCTTGTCGATTGTATTCTCAAGAATACCTATGTCATCCTGAGAAAGGATCGTAAATATGAAATAAAAATTAGACCCTATGATTGGCCGCCACCACCAGGTGATCAAGAACAAATTCAAAATATCAATTGGATGGATTATCCATATGTTGAATTACCCTACGAGGAACTCACCTGTATGAATGATTTATGTCGTTCTATTAATAAAAGAATTTCCGCTCGTAAAAAAGGAGCTTTTCATTTCAACTATTCAAAGGAGGAGGGCAAGATCTACATTAGTTCACCTATTGCCAGCGAAAAGGTTATTCTCAATGATAACCTAAAGGATGTTCTTGGCTTTAAGCTCAATATAATCAATGGTAAAAGTGCCGGAAACACTAATTTCATTTTTGCTGACTATCCACCTGCCTTCTCCACAGACACTTGTATATTTCTCTATGCATCCTTTGTGGAAACATCGAGAGTCGGTAATTCAAATGTCCCCCTCCTACGAGTTCTTGAACGAAAAACCAATCAAGAGCATATTCATCACTACAATATAAAGCATCTTCAGTATATTCCCGTAAACACTTCCTATTTGGAACTCTGTCAGTTAACACTAAGAACTGAACTAGGTGATCCCATAGCAATTTCAAAGGGTTTGACTGTGATTACATGTCATTTTCGCCCCATCGTTCAACTGCAAGATGTCTAATAGAAAAGTGGTATTCACTTGTCCTGATATTGACTGCTATGTTAATACTCTTGGTCCAAGACAACAGGGCAATGGAATGACTATTACAAGGGTCGCTTGTCAATGTCTGGCTATGGTCTTGGCAGCTGGTTTGCTAAGCTGTTTCGCTCTTCACTACCACTGGCTAGAAAATATCTTGTACCGGCTGCGACAGATTTTGCATCCTCTACACTAGACGATTGGGGCTATGGCAAGGATTTTAAAAAAAGTGCTACGGAAAATCTTAGGTCCAGTGCGCGAACCCTTGGCGAGAAATTAAAACAGAACGGTAAAGGTTTAAAAAGGTCAAGAAACAATGCATCACTCATCAGTCTCTACTCAGGTCGGAAACGAAAGACATCATCCCTTTTGTCAAAGAAAAGAAGGAAAAAGCCGACACGTAGTGCAACCAGAAGGCCCAGGAAGAAAATTGTTAGATCTAAACTAGATTTCTTCTCTTAAGATGTCCTACCTGCCGCATAAGGATTCTCAACCTTCAATCACCGCCTCATTGAATCTATTCAATGCTGAAAATGTTGATGTGAGTGTCAAGCATGGATACTATGAACAATTTTATCCACTACAACCCCTCTCCGATAATATCCACTTTCAAATTTATTCCAATGAAGACTACTTTATGGACATGTCTTCAACATTTATAGATTTACAAATGAAAGTCCGGAAATCCGATAATACAATGCCAGTTCGAGCCGATGGGATATCCTATGAAAATTGTATACTACATAATTTATTTCGTCAAATTAGTGTCTACATCAATGGCACGCTGGTGAGCACAAGCAACAATCTCTCAAACTATGCAAGCTATACGCAATTCATGTTGATGACACCCAAGTCATACAAGGAAAAGGGAGGCGCCTCCAATGGATATGAATATATTACTAATACTGATAGTACAGATGCACTTAAAAATGCTACAACTAGTGAATTACATCTAGTTGGAAAAATATATCATGAAATATTTAATATACCCCAATGGCTGCCACCCAATGTTAAAGTGGATATAAAATTAACGCTTGCACCATCCAATTTCATATTGAGAAAGGAACTTGCTGCCAATCCCGATGTAAGTCTCTCCCTCACCTCGGCAATACTTTTTGTACGCAAACAGCAGGTTATGAGTTCTGTTGCTTTGGCCGTGGAAAAACTGAGAGCCAATGGAAATAATATTAAACTACTTGTTCCTCATACAATCACCAATCAACGTCATATTGCCATGGGGTCACGCACCTTCACCGATTCATCCTTTATCAATGGCGAAATCCCCTCGAAACTTGCATTGGCATTTGTAAAGAGCGCCAGTGCAATAGGATCATGGACCGAATGCCCCTATAAATTCGAGATGTTTGGACTTTCATCTCTTGTGTGCAAAGTAAACGGTATCCCACTCTACAATCTATCTTTTGATAAATCCTATAGAACATTGTATGAGTTGACCATGCAAACCCTATATCATGATTCGCAACTATTTGAAAATGGTATAACCGAAGAAATGTTTGCTAAAACACATGGTATCATTGTATTGGATTTGTCTGGCACACAGGATATGAGTATAGTACGAACGGGGACTGTGCGTTTAGAGTGTACATTTGCCGACCCATTGGCTGAGAGTATTGCACTAATCTCACTAAATCAATATGAAACCTATTGGGAAATCACTCCCGAAGGTAATGTTCTACTAGACTTGGCGCCATGAACACCAGTCAAATAATCAATGTATTTAATATACATATCCCCAGTACAAATCCTATTGTCTACCCTCACACTATCTTGGAAAAATTCAAAGTGCGAACAATACCTTGATTATTGTTAATAGCAGTCCATCGACTGTGCTGATGGGTCATTGGCTGTGCATCTATCAAACAATGAAGACGATTGAATTTTTTTATCCTCTTGGCCTACCCTATACATTCTACACGCCTCACATCAGCAACTATATTGAGAGCAGTGGGAAAACTATTATTCAAAATCGAAAGAGGGTGCAGGATCTAACGACTAAAAGCTGTGGCTTCCATGCGCTACTATATTTTGTGTTCCGATGTCGTGGCTATACTTACAAGCAGTTTCTCCACATTTATAGTGACAATCCACGTCTGAACGACTTTCTAGTGGAAAATATACTTACAAGTGTATTTAATATTGATTTCAGTGCCCTAAGAGTAGTGCTTAAAAAATGTTTGTGAATTTGTTTATTAATAAAATGTATATATACAACAATGTCTTTAAATCTTCACTTTTAGATTTCTTCATCGGTGTATAGGCAACTGTCGTGAACCACTAATGCTGGTAAATCATTTGGATTCACTGTATATTGATCTTGGTTGACTGCAAAGTCAGGGTCACATTTTCTGCAGTACAATGTAATTTCACCCTTGTCATATCTCTTTGTATAGTCAATGATACTATTAGCATTCATATTATGAAATTCACGAGTTTCAATCTGTCTATTTGAAGCAATATCACATACAGTGTTTTCAAGTGGTGAATCACATTCGGTAACTGCCAAATAAAAATCACTTGGTTTATAGTCATAGTAGGCAGTGTCGTCACAGCGATGACGTAGAAACCAGATTGTCTTGTTACCCCAACAGTTGAATCGTAGACCAGATTCCTCTTCCCAGAATAATTTAAATCCACGACGATACCAATCCCGTAGAAATAAACTAAAATTACATTTAGGATTCTTTCCAATCATAGCGGGGTAAGTATTCTCCCACTGATCACATTTATCATGGTGACAATTGGAGCACAGGTGCCCGCTAGGGTGAGAGTCACACACCTCCTCAAGACATGAATTACATCCTTTAATTTGTACTGCATAGCCTCTATGTAATTTGCAAGGATTACATAATTTACACTTTTCACTATAGTCATCAATAATTGTACAATTCTCACATTGAGTCCAACTGCCAAGAGTGTACATGCACAATGGGCATATATAGAACATTTTTTTGGTTTCCGATGTCAACTCTCTCACAGCTAAAACGAAACTGATCGTCTTCGCTCGATAAATTCAAAGTGGAGGAAAGGGGAGAGGAGTAACTCTGTGACGTTACCTCTTTCGAAGGAGGAGCCATCTACATTGGCAATGAAAGTATATCCACAATATGATTCCGCCTTGTTCCAATTAATATATCAATAAATTGAGTATAAGCATTTGAATCACATTTTAAAAGTTTCATACAATAGTCCAATGGGGGAGAATCAGTTTTCATTATATTGTCAAGTGTTGCCTGAGAGAATATCCTGCGTTGAAGAGATAACTCGAGAAAATCATCATCCAAAATCAAATGTTTTTCCATAAACACTAGATTTGATCTAATTCTCTCTTTCTCAAATTTATTCATTTTTCAATCTTTTCGTCAGCTCTAATTCGACCCTGATTCGTCAGCTCTAACCAGAAAAGCATGTACAATTAGCGATAGAGTTTATTGTCTTCGATATGTTTCACTAATGCACTTAAAGCACATTGAAGTCTATTCACTTGTGCTATATCAACTTTTGCAGCGAAACATAATTGATCTTCCATTTTAAATTTGCTCAAGGATATCACATATCTTGCATATACTGCATCCCATTCCAGACAAAGCCGCGATCCTTTCGTAATTTCCACCGCAATGTTTGGTGCTCTTGTATTATTACCATCAACTCCACTATCAACTTCTAATAGGGTAAACATTCCACTCATTATTACAAATATATATCCAAATAAACTATTCTCTTTGAATTATATTCACAGACTGATAAAACTTTAGCAAAAATCCTTTCCTTATATTCCCTCCGCCGCTAATATGTAAGCAAGCCCTCTGATTGGCTGAGAAGGAAACACGTGATCTAACTGTTTCCGGGAAACTCATAACATTTGGCTCGAGCAACAACAACAAATACTATTTCTGGATCATAACATTTGCATTGAGCAACAACAAGAAGGAAGTGTCATTGACCTGCCCCCATTAGACTCAATAATCCATTAAAGTGAGAAAGTTCCTGTTTTTCCATTCTCACTGACAAAAACCATAAAAACAGACATAAATGTGAGAAAGTTCCTGTTTTTTCAAATTCTCTCTGACAAAAACCATAAATCATTCATAACCATCCATGAAAAACATCAAATAAATCGACCAACACACATAACCATCCTAGAAAACAGACATAAATGTGACAAAATTCCTGTTTTTTTCAAATTCTCACTGACAAAAACCATAAAAACATCCATAAATGTGACAAAGTTCCTGTTTTTTCATTCTCACTGACAAAAACCATAAACCACGTGGTTCTATGCCCATATATGGACTCCCGGTTGTATCAATAGGGTCATCTCTACTAGTAAGGCAGTGAAAAAATGTATGGCAAGTAAAGTAATATTCGCTAGGGATGGATAGTCATTAGTGATAGATCACTGGGGTTGGTAACGTGATTGGGTGATTTTCGGGGAACCATATTTTTTTTCGGGGAGCCACAGAGATTTCGGGAAAATCCCCAAAAATTCGGGGATATTACAGGACCCTGAACGCCACGCAACCTTATTTCTGTAAATTTAAACGGGAATATAGGCCTATATACCTAAAATGAAGATTAAAAACTGAAACTGAAAAAATTACGAACATTTCGCGCGTTTTTGGCCCTCAAAACTTTATCAGAAGTCAGAATTTGCCTCGAACTTACAGGGCTCTTATTTGGGACCAAAACGTATTTAAACTTTTTCAGCTTTTGACGATCTTTCGGGAAGCATATGTCTAATTTACCTGGTCTAATTGGCACTTCCAATGCTATATAATAGAAATCTCAAAACGAAAATGTAAGGCAACGTAATTTAGCCAGGGGGGGCGGCCACCCCCCTGCCCCCCTTATGGGCGCCCATTCTACTGTAGAGGTTTCAAGCTCCTACCTGCAAAAATGTGGAATTTTGTATTTTCTGCCAGAAGAAAGATCATGAATCCGTGGTTATTTGCTTTTTTTCCCCAGGGGTGATCGTATCGACCCAGTGGTCCTAGAATATCGCGGGAGCGCTCATTCGAACGGAAATTAAAAGTTCTAGTGCCCCTTTTAAGTGACCAAAAAAATGGAGGGCTTCTAGACCCCCTCCCATGCTCATTTGTTCCCCAGGGTCACCCGATCATAATATTGAGATAGCCATTTTGCTCAGCGTGGTCGAAAAATGTAATAACTATATCTTTGAGGATGACTTAAGCCCTCATAGACCCCGGGGGAAGGGCTGCAAGTTATGAACTTTGCCCAATGTTTACATATAGTATTGGTTATTGGGAAGTATGCAGACGTTTTCAGGGGGGATTTTTCTGGTAGTGGGGGGGGGGGTTACGTAGGAGGAACTTTCCATGGGGGAAGGGCCATTGCTATGAAGGAAGCGCTGGATTTCCCAACATTATTTAAAAACAATTAGAAATTAAATAAAAAGAACAAGTTTTTTCAACTGAAAGTAAGGAGCAACATCAAAACTTGAAACGAACAGAAACTATTACGTATATGAAGGGGTTTGGTCCCTAGTCAATACCTCGCTCTTTACGCTTAAGTTTTTTTAGTACTTTCATAAGAGCTATTTATTCTAATTAAACGGCTTTTGTGATTAAGGGGCCATTCCTAAAGAATTGGAACAAAATTCTAACTTCAGCGTAAAGAGCGAGGTATTGACTAGGGAGGGAATTCCTTAATATATGTAATAAAATATACGAATGTTGAAGTTCCTTACGTAAGTTAATTCGTAAGTTACGTATATGATTACTAATAAAAACGTTTGTAAATACAATTAAAAGTTCTAGTGCCCTTTTTAAGTAACCAAAAAAAATGTGAAGGCAACTAGGCCCCCTCCCTTGCCCATTTTTTCTCAAAATCTTCCTATCCAAATTTCGAGAAAGAAATTTAGCCAAAAAAAGTGAAATTAATATGCAAACTTCGTTTAATTATTCATATACGGTGACCCAAAATCAAAAACAGCATTAATTCAAAAACGTTCAGAAATTAAACAAAAAATAAAAGTTTTTTTAAAAACTAAAAGTTAAAAAAAAACTTTCCTTACTTTCAGTTAAAAAAACAACTTATTTCTTTTTGTTTATTTAATAAGAAACCAGCTGCTAACCTCATTTACTACCTTAATCGCAGCAGTGTTATTCTCGTACATAGCACTAATCACTGTAATGTATTTGTCTGGTATCTAATCCTTATAAATTGCAATGAAGCTTGTTTCCCTGTATAACACTGCATTTTTAGTTGCGCTAATACCTTTTTTTTGTTGCTGTTAGGTTCATTCTAATTACGAAATATTATTGGATTATTAGTTTATTATACTCCTTGATGACTACTGTAGATGTTGGTATTTTTAAGATTCCTTTTTTCATTTTAACTTACTTCATAATTTTGAATAATATTATTTCTTCAGTCCTAACATTTTCATTTAAAATATTCTCTTTTTCCATTTAAATATTTTCATTTAAATTTAATTCTTTTCTATCTTTGTGAAGTGTTTCAGAACGTTTCTGCTTTTCGTGATTGTGCCTGATTTGCTTTAGTTTAAGAAAAAATTGAGTCATTTTTCAGTCAAAAAAAAAAAAAAAAAAAAATCAGTCTCAATTAAACACGTATAGTTTCAACCATGTTATTTCAGATGTCCTCTCTTATGAATTTATTTGTCAGCTCAGTGGTGTGTTTCACAACGTATTTCTGTTGCTAGTAATAGTGCCTGCTTTACTAGAATTTAAGGGAAATTTAGAAATGCCCCTTCATTTGAACGTATTCAGTTCCAGTTAAACACATTCAGTTTGGACTTTTTCATCTCAAACATTCTCTTGATTAATTCCTTTTTGCAGCATTGGGGTGTTTTTCAGAATGTATCTGCCTTGTTTGTGATGGTACCTGCTTTACTAGGATTGAAGGGAAATTTAGAAATGACTCTAGCCTCCCGAATGTCAACACAAGCCAATTTAGGAAAAATGGACAATTCAACTGACCAATGGTCCATGATTAGAGGAAATTTAGCCTTAGTACAGGTTGGTTTATTGTAGAAAACTCTCACGTGAGCTGTTTTTATAAGATTAATCCTTTTTTTTAAGGTTTTATTACAAAGCTTAATTGACTATGAAATGTGATTGAAATTTAATTGGCTTCGTTCAAAATGAAATTTCCAAGACATAAGAATTAATACTTCCAAAAAAGAGGAAAAATTTGTTTTTGAATAAAAAATAATTTTAAAAATTTAATTTGAGTTTTAAAAACCTTGTAAAATATCCCGAACAAATTTTCAACATTCAAAGGTATTAAAGAAAAATATTATCCTAGACCAAATGGCCCATACAAGTGCAATTTATTCCAGAAATTTATGTTCTGTATCCCCTTTCTTGGTAGTGAGTATAATTTAGTATTTCTAGAGCCATTATATGGATAAAAGTAAATTATTTCAATTTTTTGTCACTATTAAAGTCACTGACGTTTTTATTGCTTTAGTGCAAATAATGAAAGTGATGATGATAAGTAAACTTCAGGTACGTAAAATCTAGAAACTTCACTCAGATAAGGAAACTTCGCTTGTGAACTTACACCAGATGATTTTTTTTCGTTAGTTCGTTTTCAAGTCAATGGTTTTGTTTTATTCAACTACCATTTTAAGGTATGAGCTATTACACTATCAGAAACTAGTTTTATTTTTCTGACATGTTCAGTTGAAAAGGGCAACGTCACATAAATTTAATAAGGTCATTATAAAGTATCAATAATCTCGGAATTTGATTCTGGTGATGAGACTATGCGAAACCGTCTCCATATCGATCTAAAATAATAATAAACCATGTAATAATTTTTTTCCTAACTGAAGAAGAGGAAGACCGAAAATTTCAAGGAATATTGTAAGTGAGCAAATGGTTGATAAAAATTCAAAACTAAACTGATATTATATTTTAGTTCTTCTAGAGCTATTATGCAGATAAGAAGTAATTTTTTTAAGTTTTTGTCACTATTAAAGACAGTGACGTTTTATTGCTATAGTGCAAGTAATAAGACTGATGACAATGAGTAAACTTCAGGTACGTTAAGTTATGTGAACTTCAGTTACGTAAACTTCGCTCAGATAAGCATACTTAAGCTGCGAAGTTCGATGAGATGATTTTTTTTTGTTCGTTAATTTTTTTCTAAGTCAAAGTTTTTTGTCTTATTGAACTACCGTTTTAAGTTTTAAGTTAATTCAAATATCATAGTTTATTTATTTTTACCTGTTCTCTTTCATATATTTAGTAAAAAAGGGCAATGTTGAATAGATTTAAAATGGTCGTTTTTAAAGTATTGGCGATCTCATAATTCGATTGCGGTGACAAGACTATGCGAAAGCGTCTCCATAACAATCTAAACAAGAAAAAGAAGATGAATTTGTAATAATTTTTCGTCTAATTGAAGAAGAGGAAACAGAAAATTTCAAAGAATATTAGTCTCAAATAAATAGATTTGCGCTATTGAGTAAGTATATAACGTTTAAACCAGTTAGCAATTCAAACTAGTAATCAATTTTTCCAAGAAATGCTGTCCTAATAATTGTCTAAATTATAATATTAAGCCGTTAATTATTTTACGATATCAAGTGCGTAACACTCCAATTATACATGAATGTATTAAAGTGACTTTCAAATACATGTATATCTAAACTTCCAGTTATGTTGAAGTCGTACTGCATGTGACTGCGACAACTTTTGTGTAACAGCTTTCTCGTGCATTTTCTATTTGTTTGAGCATTTAGATGCTTTTTTAAATCTTGACCTACTTGACTCGGTTGAACGCTTACAACGTAGAATGACTATATTCGTACCAACGTTATCTTACCTCTCTTGTGAAGAATGGCTCCGAAAGCTCCGACTGCCAACTTTGGCTTACCGTTTTATCGTGGCGACGTGATTGAAACTTGCACGATCTGCCAAGGAATCTTTTATCATGGCATTGTACCCACCGAAATTCTACAGTTCAGTACATTAAGCCTACGTGGCCATCAGCTTAAACTACAAGGTAGAAATCTTCTTCAAGGACACCGGAAAATTAACCTTCTTGCTGGGTTATTCTGCAGCCCAATAAGAAAGTGGAATATTCTGCCATCATCAATAGTAAATAGCTCAGATGCGGATTCATTCAAGAGAGAACTTGATAATTGTCATGGACTTGATATTTTTTTTAGTTTTTCATTTTGTAAGGAATTATAAGAGGCTTGCGCGTCTTTTTTTGTATCAAATTATGGTGTATTATTATATTGTAAAATTTGGTTCTTGGCTGATTTGGTTTTTGACCTGTCTATGCTTGCAAATTCAGCTAATCAGAAACCTCGGCTCATCTATCATCTATTCTTGTAGGTGGCGACCAGATGCATTTCTAACCAAACTTGTGTGTCTAAATATATGGATTTCTGGCCACACACTTTCCTAGGCTAAGCAGCATTGACATACATGTGCAGCAAGACTACTGTTCTTAAACATACGTCCCATCATGCACTTTCTTAGGCATAGAATTCTAGCGAGAAATACTTGAGAGTTCCACTCGTAAGCGCAGATAATAAATAGGGTGATAAAGGAAGCTTCATAATCGGTAGAATTAACACCATTGACATAGGGTTCTAGACTCTAGAACTGAATGCTTATCTGTTACTTGTTGCAGCCAAGCACTTAGTTTTACATTCAAACATGAATTCCTGCATATTGATGTCTGAATAAACACGTGTCTTGACATGTCAATTTAATTAGACATGTATTTGAACGGCTCTTAAAGAAATCTGGCTAGACTTGTAGGCGAGCAGCTTGAGTACCTAGCATCATGTAAGCACCCTCGATTGAGCAGCTTCATTTTGAATTAGTTAGCCTAATATTTATTGAGTTGAATGAGAGCGATTTTTTTTTTTTTTCTAGGTACAAGCAATAGTTGTTGGTTTTCTTGCTAGTATAGTAGCTGTTATTATGAGTTTGTCGGGAGAAGATATATTTTCCTTTAACAAGGCCATTTTGCTTTGTGCTAGTGCAATTGTTACTGCCTCGTTTGCGTCTCTTATTTTAGGTAAGTTCCTTTTCGAATTTTTGGGTGTTCCTTTTGAGTTTTTTTTTTAGATTTATGACGCTGACTGCCCTTGCTGCCGGACAAGTGATATTATGTAGTATATATAATTTTATAGGATTTAGATATTACATACATTACTTACTTATCGATTACTTGATAAGTAACAACCCATGAAAAGTTATGTCTTCCGAGAGTCTGTTATCTTTTCTAATATATTCTAAAATAATTTTTTAATCTTAGCCTGAAAATATAATCAGATTTTTTCCATTGCCCTCAGCTTTACGTACTAATGTCTTTTAATTTGTTTTGGAAAAAAGTTTTTAAGCTATGTTTTATAGTGTGATTTTTTTTTCAGTAAATAATTTTGAATTTAATTTAAGATTTCAGAGCTATATGAAATTTGTTCCATTTATTTACTAAGTTTCCAATAGGTAAAGATTTTTGCGTTTGTGTAGATTTTTTTTTTCTGGTTAGTGGTTTGAAGGCTCTAATATCCAATCAAAAAGCCTTCAAAATTACAGCAAAAAAATATAGGTGCTGGAAAAATTAATATTGTTAAATTGAGCATGTAAAACTGCACAAGGAACTGAATTGCAGTAGAAAGCTCAAATTTATTTATCTCTTTTTAAGACAAACGTCATGGCGCGATGGTGCTAAAAACATAAGGCTCGATTTGCCTCTAGCCCCGTGATTTCCAACCTGGGGCACAGGACTATACTTCAGAGCCTTAATTTTGAAAAAAATCACATTTTTCATGTGAATGACTTTATATTCATGTGCATTTAAAGAGTAAAAAAGATAGAGTATTTCACTGACGTCATACATTTTATAAAAGGTGTTATATTTAGACAATATTTTTCTTTAGTATAAAATATGCCCAGAGGACGACCCGAAAAGGGATACCAAGTTCATAGCCTTTAAGCTTGCTTCAGGTGTATGCAAGTAAAATTTTGAGCAATAAAATATAAATATCATGAGGGGATATCAGGATTTTAGAAATGTCTAGGTGGGCGTGGTCCAAAATCGGTTGGGAATCACTGCTCTAGCCAATCATTTACCTATGTTTTCTTCCTTGATGTGTGTCTATGGAATTTCCTTTAAAAGGAATCAACAAACGGGTTTCACACTTTAAAAAAACTTATCTCCAAATGCAATAAAAATTATAAAGGATTGTTCCCCCTGCTATCTTAACATATTAAGTACACAATAATTGTATATCTGTAAAGGAATTCTTGAACACGGCACTAAATTTTTTTTTTCTGAAAATTTACATAGTCTACTACCATTTTCTCGTATAAAAAAAACGAACTAGATAGGTCACGACTTTGGGAAAACTCGTTCCCCCCTTCCTCCAAACCATCTTAATGTTTTCTGTAAACGTGTCCTCAGTAAAATTAGGGACCCCCTGAAGATTGAAAGGCTTGAGCATGAGTAGGAAGAGTTTCAAACCGCAGTTTGTTTGTTGTGACAAGTCAGTTAATTCCGAGAACGCCTCCTTCCAGTGACCCCCTCCTTCCAGAGAACACCTCTGAAATCATTCTAAATGGAGATGCATTAGATAAAGCCGTTTTAAAAGTTCTCGATGCTTGTTGTTTCCTTTTGTATGTGATTTAACCCTTCTCAGAATGTTTCTGGGTGTTTGCTATATTGGCTTGGAAAACAGCGGAACAAGAATATATAGTTCGCTTGATGGAGGCTGGGGATGTACTTGTAGAAAACAGTCATTGACTCTGCATTAAATCTGTCACTTAGAGGCTGTACCCGGTCGGTACTCTCCTTTGAAGTTTTCTTTTCAGTTATAGATGTAGTTTTAAATTGAAATAAAACCCAGCTCTAAATTGGTATCTGGAGAAATCTGGTGAAGGTAAACCTGAAGGGTGTGCGAAAACACAGGATGGCTGGCCCCCTGTCCACCATTTTACTTCCTGGCTTAAGGACCGTGAAACGGAGATCAGCACCGGGGGTAGGAAGTGTAAAGTCCAGTTATGAAGAATAAATAGAACAATAGGGAAATTTGTTATATAAGAGTGGAACGCAACTTTAAAAGAATATTTCGACCCTATATCCAAGAGCCGTCCTCAGCAAAACAAATGAATAAAAAACCAATATAAAAGAAACTTACTAGCTAAATTTTATTTAGCTTTTACGATTGGATTTTAATGTGAGTTTTTTTTTATATTATTTTTTTTCTTCATTTGTTCATTTGCTTAGGACGGCCCTTGGATATAGGGTTAAAATATTCTTTTCAAGTTGCGTTCCACTGTCTTACATAAAAAATTTCTCTATTGTTCTACTTAATGTTTATGATGGAAAGACAGTGTGGTCTTTGTCGCTATTTACTTAACGTCCAGTGCCGTATTTTTTACCTTTTTTTTACCTTACCAGTAGAATTTTTCAGCCCTTCAAAAAGCATGGATCCGTAGTCGGGAAAAAGCCTATCCCATGATTTGTACAGAGGATATTTAATCAAACACTAACTGCGCAAAATTCACAAATAGCGATTTTGATTGTACTAAGGCTCAAAATTAATCTCTCTTTTTGGTTTAGCAATCAAAGTAGGCTATTGTAAAAGAAGTTATCATTCTGATTCAAGACATTAATCCTAATTTTTCTATCACTCACAGTTTTTCCACTTTTTTTTAGTTTTTCCCTGAAAACCCCAAAATTGAATCAAAAACATCCTCTAAACATAATTTCGTTAAAGCTATGAATGTAAAAAAAAGCCGCTTACAGTTTAAATTTGCAACCAAACAGCTCTTTTAAAAAAAAGAAACTTTACTAAAAAAAAAGAATATATTATTCTGAAAAATCGAGCAAAAAAACGTATTTTGGACAAATCAAAATTTACACGTCTCTTGAGAACCAGAAAAGATAATGTAAAACAGAATGAAACAATGGTTGATTTAGGTCTTATTCATTCATTCATTGGTTAAACATCAGATACGAGTTACGTGAACTTCAGATACAAAAATTTCGCTCAGGTAACTAAATTTCAGCTGCGAAGATCCATCAGATGGTTTTTATTTATTTTTTTCTTCGTTAACTTCTTTCCAAGTCAAAAATTTCTACCTTATTAAACTACCCTTTCAAGTTTTAAGCTAATTCACAAACAAAAATTACAGTTTTGTTGAGTTTTATTTTTTCCCTGATATATTCAGTGGAAAAAGGCAACGTCAAATAAATTTAAAATGGTCATTTTGAAAGTGTTGGCAATCTTGTAATTCGATTCCGGTGATAAGACTGCGAAAACGTCTCCATAACAATCTGAACAAGAAGAAGAAGAAGTATTGGTAATAATTTTTCGTCTCACTGAAGAAGAGGAAGACTGTAATTTTCAAGGAATATTATCCGCAAATAAACAAATTAAGCCAGTTAAACAATTGTATTATTGAACCTTACAACTAGTCAAATATTTCAATTGGTAATAAATTTTTCTCAGTTGTTCAGTTTAAATAAATGACAAAATTATAAAATTAAGTCTTTCGTTAATATTAAGTTAGTGACTCTTCAATTATACACTATCATGTATTCTAGTGAGTTTTCAATACATTGAAACTTTACACAAATACTGAAAAAATATTGGAAAACAGATTGAACCAACGGTTGATTTAGGTTATATTTATTCATTCATTGGTTCAGCCAATGAACGAATCTACACTGTGTTTTGTTTAGGCCATCGTTTTGCAACGTATTTTGTGCAGCAAACCCTAATATAGGTAAACACAAAAAAGTCAGTTGCCGATGGTCTTCCTTTAATTAAATACTTAACTCGAGCCTAATTATTTGTTTGGTCAGTAGAGTGTTTTCCATACATACTGAACGTGATCAATACTTACCCTAAAAAGTCTCTCCAGTGTTTTAATAGCATCATAAGCAGTAACTCTGTATCCTATATCATAAACCTGAACACTCCACCTTGAAGAAGATCTAGGGTTGTCATCTTGATATTATTCAGGCCACTATTCAAAATAACAATTTCCCAGATGCTATGTTTAAGTTTAAGCTTTCGATGAATATTACCAATTAAATATATAATTGCATTGAGACTCAATTATTTGCTTTCAAGCACACAAGATAGTGACTAAAAAGTTAAAAAAAAATCTGGATGGACACTTGGCTAGTTTTAGGTTTCAGAAAAAAAAATTGTTTCCATTTTTTAAAAGGATTTTTTTAAAATATGAAATATGACAAATGATGCGAAAACAATCTGAACGAAAGTATCTCCGAAGATCTTATATTTTATTACCAAGAAAAACTCACTTCTAGAATTTGTAATACTCTAAAACATATGTGTTTTTTAGGTATTATTATGGTAGCTGTGATTTTATTTTCTCATAAATACAACATTAACCCCGATAACGTGGCAACGCCTATTGCTGCTAGTCTGGGTGATTTGACAACCTTGGCACTACTCTCGGGAATAGCTACTCTTCTTTATAATTCTCTTGGTAAGTCCTCTTCTCTATATGATGATTGATTTTTAAATTTAAATAAAAATTTATTTTAATTTTAAATCTAAATTCAGTACGTCGCAGATTTAAATTTTTCTCAGAACTGTCAGTCGCTGGGCTTAATAGTGCAGATGAAGTCGCACTCGGATACCACTAGACCATTTTTTTCCTTAATTGGGAGGAAAGTAGAAGAGACAGGAAAGTTAACTGTATTTATTTTATGAGAGTGTTTTTTAAAACAAGGTGAATAGTTTAGATTTAGAGCTAAAAAAAATGACAGGGAAGTTTTTAATCATAGTTACCCTCTCCTTTCGTTTTGCATGCCTTATTTTTGGAGCTCATGTCTTATGATGATCTCACCCTTAATTGACAGTGACTCAAGGCGTACTTCCTTTTCTTCAGCAGTTGAGTTATTGCCTTCCTCGTCATCAGTTATCCTTCTTTATGTGTCCTTTTTACGTGGAAAGGGCCATCGATTCCCATTTAACAATATGCGTGTTGTGGAATTGTTCAATTTTTAGTTCCAGTAAAAGTGGTGCAAAGTCAAGGTTGAGTAAGATGGAGCTAATCACCTTAGCTCTGTCAGGTAGTGAGGCTATTATGGAAATTTAATGGTTGGGTGGTAATGCGACCCGTATCACTAGATGGAATTCCTGCCCAAAAAACCTTTCGGATGACAGGCATAAAGAAAAAAAAAAACCTAGAATATGCTATTTTGTGAGGATTTGGGAAAAATATATTTTGCTCTCTTTCGCCCCAGGAAACTATTAGTTCCTTCACTCTCCTTAGTTACTACTTAAATCCCATCCAACCTTATGGGACGTCTTGGAGTCGCTGCTTTTGACAGGGCATGAATCAGGGCTGGATATGAGTATCTGTCTTGTGCCACTCTGAATAGCTATACAATATGCTGATGGTCGAAGCTGTTTTTTCACCATTTCCATGGTCTTCCTCGTCGTCGCTGTCCATCCATCGTTCCTTCGAGTGTGAATTCAGGGACAATTTCCCTCGCCCCAAAGAAAAACCCTTCTTGAGTTTCAACTCCAGTATCTTCAGCCATGAGACAAAACAAGTATACTTTCCAAATGACGTATAAAATTCCTCATTTTATAATGAAACCTACCTACCCCATATTATACCAACATACATACCAAAGATAACGTATACATACCATACATACGAAGAATAACTTATGCATACCATACGTACAATACATACCAAAAATAACATATATATACCAAAAATAACGTATACATACCATACATACCAAAATAACGTATACATACCATACATACCAAAATAACGTATACATACCATACATACCAAAATAACGCATACATACCATACATACCAAAATTAACGTATGCATATCATACATACCAAAAATAACGAATAGTTTCTTCTAAATATCAACAACCTACTGACTATGATTGCATAATAGAGAAAAACTCGCTTCGGGCTTACCCGTCGTATAACATTTCGTGATTTTTTTTTAGATTATTGATTGGCTGGGAGATTACGGACGCTTACCACTTAAATAAAGAAAGATATCAAACTTTTGCTGACGTCTAGAAATAACGACATCAAGAAGAAGAAAATTTTGTATAAATATATGCACTTCATTTACTGATTCATTCTGAATTATGAAATAATCATCAAAGTATCAAGCTATATCATTTGCCAGTGTCTGCAACTCACACAACAATCGTGTAACGCTGTACAACGGGTACCTTAAGCGAGTATTTCTTATTATACTCCTCGGCAGCTTTCCAATCCTCGGAAAAGAGTATACGCTCCCGTTTTTTAAGGCCATTAGCATCTTATTTACAATTGTCAATAGTCATATTTTTTTTCAACGAATAATTGGCAAAATATTTATTTATTTATATATTTTTGATTTATTTACTTATTAATTATTTATATATTATTAGTTATTTATATATATATATATTTATTTATTTATTTATTTATTTATTTATTTATTTATTTATTACCCGTCAAAAAAGGTACAAAAGACGGAGTATCACTAAAAAAGAAAAAAACACAAAAAAAAAAAAAAAAAATTACAACACATTACACATAATCGAACAAATTACTAAGACGAGAAAGAAAAACTCAATTATACACTGCACTGCAGGTACGTAAGAAATTTTACTTTTTAAAATCCCAAGTACTGAAGAAATATAAGCAATATGATTGATAATTTCAATTCAACTAACCTAACCTACAGCAAAATACTTGATAACTTCAATTCAAAATCAACGGACTCAATCAACTAGTATAAATATAACAAGAGACGGTAAAAAGACTAAATATGACAAGAGGTGTGCAAACAAAATTAAATGGACAACGATTTACTGCCTTAGCAAACGGTACCAAGGGTGGGAAGAAACTTTCTCGTTGTACCGTTTAATTTGTTCAATTATAGCTGCCGTCGCGTCCGCAATTTTAAAATTTTTGACAAGGTGCGAATTTCTTGTCCACGGCGGGAGCCGCAACAAGGACTGTATACTTAAAAAACGCGGATCTGAGCTTTCTTTTCTCTGGCTCGGGAAAAATTTTCCAAAACGGGCTTAGATACAGGAAATGGGGAAGGGATACTGCATTATAAAGTTGAGCCAGAATTAAACGGTTGAAATGGATTTTAGATGAGACTACTCTAAATGGGGAAGGGATACTGCGTTATAAAGTTGAGCCAGAATTAAACGGTTGAAATGGATTTTAGACGAGACTACTCTACTGTAAGCAAAAGCCAGGCGTTTACGGAGATGACCAATAAGAAGGGAGCGGGTAGTTTTTAGATCCTTTCCAATTGGTAAACCAAGGCAAATAATTTTCGGGACAGGGGCAACAGACAGTTCTCACAGACGAGACCTCTTCTTGGCGCCAGCTGAACAGAAGAATATCCGACTTCTGCGGGTTAAATTCAAGGCCAATGCGACTGTAATTTGATTGTAGTGTGGAGAAGGTGGTCTCTGTACCTGCGACTGTGCGGCTGGGGTTCAGAATGTCATCGGCGTAGGCTATCATTGTAACGTCTATGCCACGAGCTATGCATGTTGTCTCGATAGTAGACTGTGATTCAATAATACAATTATTAAAGGCACAAGGAGACGTGACTGATCCTTATCGATCACCCTTTTTTACTGGGACTACAGGATTCCCTCGGTAGGACAGCATCACGTCTGGTGTATATACAGTGAGGGTTCGACCATGGCCAGGAAGTAGGAGTTCAGCCTGTAGGTGGTCGTACATGTCTTTAATGGGTAGTAGGATGTCCTTCTGTACACCTCTCTTTCCCATATCCAGAATGAGTTGGTCATAGAGGAGTGAGTCGTAGGCACGGCAGGCGTCATGTAGACCTATAACAATGGACTCCTTTGATTCATTAGCGTCAATCAAGACTGAAGCCAAAGCAGAAATGGCGTGGCCGCAACCAAGACCCCTCTGGAATTCAAACTGTGAAGGGGGAGTCCAGCATTTTTACTGGATTTCATCAATGACCGAAAGTTAGAAGATTTTGCAAAGCGTTGGTGCTACTGTGATCGGTCTTAACGAAGCACATTCCGAATTACTTTTTCCTTTCTTTGGGATTGGCCTAAGCGACCCAGTACTGAATGCCGATGGTACGAGTCCAGTAGTGAAGATCATCTGAAAGAGAAGAGTTAGGTGTCCCATGAAAGTTGGGCTGCAATGGCTAAGGTAAAGGGCGGATACACGGTCAATGCCAGCCGAATTCTTCTTTTTCAACTGTCGGATCGCGGACGCAACCCCTTAGCCCAAAGTTTCATACGAGTTTCCGGCAAATTGGACAAATTCGGTGCTTCTTTGAACCTCCTTTGTTAGAAGAGAGACCAATTTCAAAGGAAACAATCTTTTGAATATTTTTTTTGTATAGTAGTCCCTTGGTCCAAGGACTTGTGACCGTAATTTTCAAATTGAGCAGGAAAAAATTTTTGTGGTCTATTTCCAGGCCCCTAACCCCTCTTCTCACAGCAAAATGATGCTGATCTTTTTTTTTTACCAAGAAATAATACCAAATAGTTTCACACCGCTGAAGTTCAAGATTAAACATTTCCCCTCTCTTTTTTCTGCTATGAAAAGTATCTATAAAGAATTGACAATTTGCATAATTTGTGGACCTTATCCTAGGGGCTCTAGGAGTTTCGTTGGATATGTTATGTTGGATGCAAATTATTGATATTTTCAAGTATTCTGAACAAAATGGGGACATCGTAATGTTTATCAGATATACGAAGGGACTGCAAAAGGACCAGATATCAAAAAAGGTTGTAGGGTAGGGGCTGGTTGCTATCCAATCACTTTTGACTTTTAAAAAGGGTACTAGAACTCTTAATTTGTGATCGAATGATCCTGCGAAGTTTCTACGACCACAAAGGGGGTTCAGGAGACGGCAGCCCCCTTCTTATACGGAATAAACTCTGTCAATTTTAGGGTTTAATGCTACTCTTTACTTTTGTAATAAAGGCGTAGACCAGAAATATTCCTGGAAATCACGAGGAATTAGGTACTAATTTCTACTGCCTTCCTTCCCTTGAACTAATTCTGTAGTCATCTGAAGGCTAAAAGAGAGTTAAGATATTTGGCGCTCAAATGCACTCTTTGAGGCATCTGCCCCCCCCCCCCCCCCCGCCTACAAAATGATCACCACCCCTCTTTCTTAATAGCTGATGCGTAGTTATACATTGCGCATTGCATGTAAATTATAAAATTCAAGCAAATTAGTTAAATGAAGCTTTAAAAGTTATGTCTGAAATATTTTTCTGGAACAAGAATGGAGGTATCAGCATGCAACATCCTTATTCAGGCTTAGTCTAAATGAACGAAGATGAGAAATTAATTCCTAACCACCCCCTCTCCCCTAACCTCTCGCACTTTTAAGATACAGACTTCTATATATCATGTGAGCCAAATAGAATGGGTCCAATAGTAATTGCTTACTTTGAAGGGTGGGCGATAAGTCTCAGTTTAGCTGAATATTGTGCATAACGTCTTTTACATTACCGCAGCCGATAGGTTTTAACTACTTATCTATATTTTAGAATTTGCTTTTCTAGGTCGGCAACCATGGCTAGCTCCATCTATAATTGGTGCCTACCTTTTAGTAATTCCTATTTTTATCTGGGCTGCAAGAGGTCATTGCACAACCAAAGAAGTTCTAACTACCGGCTGGGTTCCTGTCTTGTCTGCCATGGTTATTAGCAGGTAGCTCTTCATTTTTTCTGTAAAGCCCCATGTCAATTTGTCTAGTGGTCTGTCTTAACTGCTTATTAACAGTAACATGGATCCTTCATTTTTGGGGAGAGTCCTAGTATACAAAAAATTGTCTGGGGGACAGGGCCCTAAAAGATGGGACATGAAAAAGGTTCAAAATAATTTTTTTTTTCCTGATGGCTCGAAATTTTTATGCTAATTTTCTGAGGCAACGAGACTAATGCAAACGAAAAAAGGGGAAAAAAAATAGTCGGTTCTCTGCAAAAACGGGTCCAAGAGGGTGTTAAAAGTTTGTTGTTGCTGATGCTTAAAAGGGCAAGTCCCTGGGCCGTGTGAATTCTAATTTTCTAGAACATTATTAGTTTGGGGGGAACGGAGCTTGAATATCGGTGCCTTTAAAAAGGCCGATTTTTTTCTGATTGGCTTGAAACATATTCTTTAGTACTTGGACCATGGAGACCCTAGCACGCAAAAATATTGAAGAGAAACTTGGTTCCCCCATTAATGTCACCCGAAAAAGAGCCAACACGTCTTGTCAGTTAGGGCGTGGGCCACCAAATGGGTAAATGTTTTTTTTACTCGATAGGTCTTAAAATTTAAAGAGTCTTTGTCTTAGCTAAGGGGACCAAATTTATTGTTTGAAGGGAAAAGAGTGCTGGAAGGCCTGGAAATGAGCCAACATATTTATTGTTCCTGTATAGTGTGAAACTTAAAGCCATAAGTCCATAGGTCAACGGGAACCTAATGTAAAAAAAGGTTGTGGCAAGGTACCCCCCAAAATTGGGGCTCAGAAAGGGTCATAAACTTATTTTTCTGGTCAGCTCAAAACTCCCAGCCTCAAGCCTTTGGGCCAAAACGAAATCCATTGCACAAGAGTAAATAGAAAAAAGAAAGTTTCACCGAAAAAGGCTGAAAGAATTGTCTTTTAGAATATCTTGAAACTTAAATCCGTCAGTTCCTGGGCAGAGGGAACGCTAATACGCAAAACGAATTTCAGATTTGGGGGGGGGGCTGACCCTCTAAAACTGGGCAAAAATATTTTCTTTTTTGGCTTGAAACTTAAATCCGGAATTTCTCGGGTCGATAAGTCCTTAATTGGCAAAGAAAAGTATTTCGCCTGAAAACTAGGCCCAAGACAGGGCCATTAGATTTTTTTCTAAACAGATTGAAATTTAAAACCGTTAGTTCCTGGGTCAAATGAACCATAATGTGCAAGGAAAAGTTTAGTGCAAGGTCCGGGTCCGTGGGGTGTATGTTGGTCCGGGGGAAAATATGAGGTTGGGAGGGGCATCGATTGCCCTTCAATTGCTTTCCAACCCCCTAGAAAAGCTAGTAGAACTTCCAATGTCCAAGTTTCTACGACCATCCCTTCCATACAAAGTGGCCAGAAGTACTTACGTGGAACCACCGCTGGTACCACTATTATATCTGGGGCCAACACTGGGACCACTATTTGACGTGGGAACTCGTGAGCCCCCACTATTTGTTCTCCAACGCCACACCAGTGCCGCTGGCGGTTTCTTTAGAGTATGGTAACGTGATCGAATCATTACAAGGGCCAAACTATGGGCCAAGGATGCCACAGTCTGTGTCACCACTAATATCTCTAGTTATCTCTTTGAAGGGTAAACGCCCCCCCCCCCGTCGATATATTAATGACGGTATTCATCGTGAACTCTTTTCCTACCCTGCCTAGATTCGGCGAAAATAATCTTACACGGTTGGAGAAAATAACTCACTTTTAATCTCCCAAAGTTCGATTCCAACAAAAAATGTGTCTACAAACTCTGAAAACAGACTAAAAACAAAATCACTACTTTAGTACGAAGAACTTGGTGTAGGGGTGGACCCTAGATTGACCCTGGCCAATCTTATAAATGAAAGCTTTAAAATCAAACACTTTTTAAATACCATTAACTACGAAGGGCCAAGTCCAGACAGACTGAAATAGATTTTATCCCAAAGGTTCACTTAATGCGAAATTACTGGCTTGGCAACGAGACTTTAACTTTTAATTGAAAATTGTATTATTAGCAAATCTAAGTAAATATAATTAAAAAAAGGAAAACAGGTCATCTATCTGAAAAAAGGAAGAAAAGGGGCAAGGAGCCCCAACAGGTATGTATAATAAAAAAAAGCCACAAAATCGGTGATCTATGCAAAATATTGCAGAGAAAGCTGACATAATTCCGATAATGCCCCCAGGTTTTGGGGGCAGAGGGGCATGGGCCCCTGATGCTGCTCAGATTTCTGAAATAAAAATGAGCACATGCATGTCTTTTTGGTTTTGGCACAGCCTAATAATAGAAAAGGGGGAGGAAATTGGTATTTTTAATATTGCAAATATTGCAGTGCCATTTATTTCATGTTGGGAATAAACGAAAACTCATGTCAAGTTAATTTCTCCTAAAATATTAGTTAATTTTAAGTTAATATCCTTTAATTCTGATTGTTCTAATCAAGTTAAATAAGCTAAATATTCTAATAGAAATAAGTTATATTCTTCTAAATTTCTTCTCTCCGTTCCACTAAAATATCGGTCATATTCAACAATGACTGTATGTGATATACGCAACAATGAAGTTATGTATATTCTGCTACATACCGAATTTTCTACATAAAATTTTATAGTTTATATTATATTTATACATAAAAGAATTTTCTACATTGCTACATAAACAATTTTCGGTATGTACATGTTGCTACATACCGAAAAAATGTAGCAGTTGATCACCAGAAAACTTCCTTGTTCGCAATTAATTAATCAAAGCGTCATCTTAATTTATACTTTTTCTCTATTTCAATTCTTTTTCCATTGGATTTTTGTTGTATTGACAACTTGGAAGGTTCTTAGAAAACTTGGGTCAAGCCTTTTTGGAAAAGTTCGCTGTTGCAATTATGATTAAAAAGAATTCTTTACGATTTCTGTCTAGAATGGCTAAGTTTGAGAGTTTGGCTGATCTGGGAATTGATATTACCATCATTAAAATAAGCTTTGCTAGCAATCCGAATTGAACTGAAAGGTTTGAATGTAGGTCAGTTTAACAAAAAGCTATATATATAATTTGTTATAAGAGTTTCAACAATTGTTCTGCCATCATCGTATCATCTAGTGGTCTAACTTGGTGCAATATGCTCAGGGTGACTAATAGCCTATCTTCTTCAGTATTAGTGTAGTGACAATCCTGACCGGACCATAATCAGCATTTAAAAGGTTTTGACCAATTGTAGTTTGTGGCGGGGTGGTTCCAGCTAATCGAGGCTGAATTCTCCAAGGTCGTTAGCCTTCCATACCCTAGGTGGCTGTGTTTGCAGATTCACACCACTGACCCCCCACCTCAAACTAGGATTTGATCTTGGTGATAGTAGGATTCGAACACACGTCCCGAAGGACAAAGAATTGCAAGTCCAGTATGCCATCCACTCGCCTTTGGCAGCTCTGGTCTATGTTTAAAACTAAAATGAAGTTATTTACACTTTCAGCGCTGGGGGCGTCATTCTTGACCATACAGTGAAAAGTTACAATGGTATTGCTGTGTTTCAACCAGTTATTAATGGTGTTGGTGGTAATCTAGTGGCAGTTCAGGCATCTAGACTATCAACTTGGCTCCATAGAAATGGCTCACTTGGTCGGTTGCCATTAAATGCAGGAACTATTTGTGTCAACCCTGTTTCTGCGTTCTGTAAGGTAGTTGATATTCGTATTGCTTTTCTTATATTCGTTTTTCTGTTATATGAAACGAACGAAATTACTTTTATAGATATTGTATGGGGTGGGATAGATGTTGCCATGAGTCTGAGGAGCTTATGGTTAAACACATTCCTCGTAACATCTGAATTACAGATGCCAGTTGTGGCGAAAAAAAATGGCTGGTTTTGCTGCAAGTACCACTTGAGTAGGGATTGTAGATTGCTCTTTGAGATAGAAAAAAGTAATAATTGTTGGATTCTCGTTAATGTCGTTCATTGTATTCTTTCATAACAAAAGCTCGATTTTAGATGTATAGCGTGATTCTTGGTCAAAGGCAAAATCCGACCTCAAATTTTCGGAGAATTCGGCTTCTTCTATCTACAGTATGTGTAGATATCTGGTGATGCCGTTTTATTAATCTATATCAAGCTAAGCAGTCCCATTAGTTTTGTGGCTGATAACTCTACTTTGGTTGGACTAGCTGACCCGGTCCGATAACTAATCTTTTTTCCTTTCTTTTGCGTTAAGCATTCATTAAGTACATGACGTTTTTTAAAAAATATTTTACATACATTTTTTCCTCAGTCATTTTGGGAATAAGTACTGTTTACGTGTGTTACGGATACAATTAGGGAATGTCAACCTCTGGTATTAGTGTTCTCTAGTGTAACACGATTTTCAGTTCTTTATATTGAAGGTAAGGCAGGACATATTTTCTGAGTGTAATTTCTGCACGGTTTTCATCTGGAAATATTTACCTTTGAACAGTAATCAAAAAGGGTTATATGTGAATTTTTATTAACATTTGAATTTATGTACTTAGATTTTTTCATCTTGAAATCAAAGAATTATTCAAAGAAGGGATATTTACAAGCGGCAGTTTGTAATGCTACTACTAATTTTACAAATTTGTCGCAGCATTAAAGCCACCTGTGCTGACATAGTGACAAGAGCAACCTAACAACGCCCCGCTCGAAGATCCTGCTTTTCCCACCTCCCGAGAAATCCGAGATCCAAGGTTTATCAGCTGTTGTTATAGTTTTGTTCCAGTATATCCGTAATAAGACAGAGCCATGGATGTGGGTATGTAGGACAGTGACATGTCCGTTAGAAATTATCAAGCTCGTAAGCCACTCTTTCATGATTTAAATACTAAGTGGAATTGTATCAGTTGAAGAAAAAAAAGTCAAATGTTGATGAGTAATGAGTTAAACCTGGGTGAGAATTAGTTAATCTTTGAGGAAAAAGTTAGACTTGGTGGGAATGAATTGGAGTTGAGGTTTTTTAACAAGAAAAGTCTGGGCCCTTCGCTTTGCATTATTGGATTGTCGTTATATGTAAATTTACAAGTTCTTGCAGTTAGTGCTCTAAATATATTCGGAGTAATTTTTGCTGCTGTGCGGAAACACAAATGTTGACGAGCAAAAAATTGCTAGTTGAGATTTGTGGAAACTTGTGATTCGCCGTGATAGCACCCTAAAATACAAAAAAAAATTCTAAATAGATAGTGTCCGCTTTTTTGTCGGCGCGGCGGAACCCTAAAAGACAAAAACATAGATTCTATATAGATAATGTCGGCTTTTTTGTTGGTGTGATAGCACCCTAAAATACAAAAAAAAGATTCTTTATAAATAGTGTCAGCTAACTAACAATGTTTGCTACAAAATTTTGTCAGCTCGTGGAATCAGAAGTATTAGATAACAATTCTCTGAAATGTAGCAATTGAGGGTGGAATAAAACAAATACAAGCTTGGAAAAAAAAAACTTTAAACTGTTTTTGGTAAAAGTAGAGAAGAGGGAATTTTTCATGGTTCACAAAATTAGATCAGCATATGCTGAGTAGTAAAGCTTAGGCCGTTAAGCTCAGCGTACTGAACTAACCTGTCTCTGAAGATATTTGCAAAAGAAAAGAAAGTCCAGCCAAAGAATTTGCTAACTTTAAGATATATTGGGCATCATTAATTTTTCATCAGTTTAAATAGCGTAGAAATAGTTATCCTGCTTTGCCGCAGTATCAGTTTTTGAATAATGCACTTCAAGGTCACTGACAATTTTCTCCAGCATAGATTTGGCTTGTTAGGGAAATCCTAAAAAATTCTACCAAAAAAACTAGTTCACGGAAACGCAATTGTTGGCAAAATTGTTGGCTAACTATTTTTTTTTTTTTTTGCGAAAAAATGGTTAATTAAAGTTCCAAAAATTGTATAAACTTCAAACTCAGAAGACTAACACACGAAAGCATTCATCAATTTGACCTTCTCTCGAACCCCTCCAAAATATATGCTACTGGACATAGAAAATAATTGCTAACATAAACTTTGCCGATGAAGCGTTTCACAATCAACCTGGCCTCTTAATGATAGCCACCTTCTTCCAGCCCATTACGTTTGACCCTTTACAATCCGAGTAAACAAAATTGTATTCTTTTTTTCTTTTCTTTTTTCTCTTTTTTTTGCTGCCTCTCACGATGGCTTTCCGTAGTGACAAGAAGAAATCCGATATGCGCAAAATATCTAATTGACGTCATATAGTAAAACTAGCAGCCGAGTCCCTAGGACGAAAGGCATAAAAGAAAAAAAACTGTAGCGTATTTTCGCTTGTATAAAAATTGCATAGTAAAAAGTACTCGCTTGGCTTCAGGCTCCTGGTATTCGTCGTACAAAATTTGATTGGATGGAAGTTTACGAACACTTGCCAATTATACGAAGTAAGATTGGTAATAAACCTATTTTACAGCGGCCATAAAACAGCCGCAAAACACATAAAATGCTCAACTTTAATCTGAAAAACATTACCGTTTGTATTACCACACCTGATCCAAGAGAATACTCTAGTCTAATATATGAAAATGCAAGTAAATTATAAACGAATAAATGACTAGATGTAAATTTCGGTTTAATAGAAGGATATTACCACGCTTTCTCTGTATAATCGTGCTACAGATAGCACTGCAAATATTGTAATAAAAAATTTAAACTACTCAGCTTAGTTGACAGCGAAAATGGGCTTGATTTAAGCATTACGTAACTTTCAGATTCTATAAATTTGTTTTACTGATTTTGTTACCAGGAACTTAAATTGGCAAAAGTTTAATTGGGATTATTGGTTTATTTGGACAAAACAACGTTTTATCAATTTATGGTATTTGATCTGCCAATATTGCTTCGTAATTGCACGTTATGATCATAATTCTAGACTCTTTTAAACAGTGACTAACTCAATAGTTTTCTGGAACTGTTTATGATAGATTGAATTAAAGTTGTATAAATTCTTGAAGACTATTTTTTATCTATGCAAATTATTATTCATAATTCAGTCGTAGAGTGACTTTCATCCTACCCCCCATAAACGACAATCCACGAAAAAATTTACCCGGATAGTTGTCGACACTAAGTGGTTGAGTTAAGTTAAAAAACTCAACCAAACCCGCTTAAACACGTTCTTTCACATCAAGTTTACGGGAAAACCCATAAACCCTTTGTAATCATAAGAAAAAGGGGGCGGCACTATGCCCTTAAAGTCCATGCCGGCGGTGCTGGTCTCTGTTTATGGCCCTTCAGGCAGGAAGTGCAATGAGGGGCTGGGGGCCAGCCATATAAGCTATATAAATATATGGCTTTAGACATTACCTGGCATATTAAGGGGTTTCCAGGGAAGTAAAAATTATATTTTGAAACAAAACTGAATCAGGAATTAAATAAGGCTACTCTTTTGTTACCACACTGCTTATTTCATATTTGGGATCTTGGTTCATTCACCATGTTGTTTGAGGTACAGCTGCATCTTTGAACAATAGCCTAGGCCTTGTTGTTTATATGACATAAATTAGATACAAATTAAAGAAATATAACATTTGATTCCAAACTTAATTTTCCTTTCAAACATAATAGGCCTAATCACTACTGTTGCTAGCCTGGCCTGTGTATATTTATTATTTAGTTTATTAGGTGGGTCCCCTCTTCTCAATACCTTGCTCTTCATGCCAAAGTTCTTAGTATTTTTAAAAGAGCTTCTTATTCTTATTCAGGAATCATTCTTAAAGAATCGGGACACAAAATTAAACTTTAGCTTAAAAGCCAGGTGTTGAGGAGGAGGTAGCCCCCCTCATACAAGTTACACTTTCTGTTCGTTTTCAGTTTTACCGTTGCTCCTTACTTTCAATTGAAAAACTTTTTTTTATATTTAATTTCTGATCGTTTTTCAAATATTGGCGGGAAATCAAGCTCGCCTCCGTGCAAAATTCCTCAAAGTACAACTCTTCTCACTTAAAATACGTTTATAATTTTTCTACAAAACCACATTACTGATGGGGTAGGAGAAGAGAAGAAACAGAAATTGAGAAATTGAAAGGAAAACACAATAAACACACATCATCAATTAAACAACATGAATAGTTTATTGGAGTGAATTCTAGCAGTACATTAAAAGATTAGCCGCTTTTTGAGACAACATCCAGGGGTTTAAACCTCCCGAGGATTCAAAAATCCCTTGGGAGAGTCACAAATATCTCGTAAACGGGGCAAGAGGTTCATCTCCTACTTTGGAAACTAATGGGTTAAACGACCCTTTATCAATCCAATCTTGTATCCCTTAATTTTATGACTATCTACCTTAGTTCTGCCCTAGGAATGACAACCAGACAGAAGATAGATAGACTTATCTATCAACAAATGAAATGACATAATTTTTTTACAATCCTAAAAAGGGCTTATCCCAGATTTGCCTCTCCAATTACTCGGAGTTCGTATAAATTTACAGTTTTTTGGATGCTCTTTTATTTGCTTTAATCTCTGTTTTAATGTTGATACCCATTAAATGGTTTGTTCTTTAGGACAATGACCACTCAAGAACTGCGCGGGTTCTGTTGATGCTAGTAGTTCCCGGTCATTTGGTTTTCACAATGGCAATTGGCTACTTAAAAGCAGGTCACACCTCTATTACTCCAATCTTTATGATATTTTATCTACTCGCTGCACTTCTTCAGGTATGTTTATTCATAGTATCCTCGCGTTGTTGTCATTTTCTACTTTTTTTTCATTATTTTGTCGTGTGACAATTCGTAAACAGGTTTTTTGGTCTTTTGTGGGATCAGTTTTGTTTAGAGTATTTGCATACGAAGAGATGAAAAAAAAATCCGCAAGATAACAACTAACTAAATGCCTCTTATAAGTAAAATAAGTTAAAGTAAATTAAATAAGTATAAGTAAAATCTTTGGGAAAAGTTTCAGATACGTTCTTTATTTTTGTGTCTCAATAATATTGTCTTAATAATGTCCAGATAAGATCTCTTCTCTTAGTTCTACCTTTTTCTACCTTTAATCTGCTCGAAAAATATAGGGGAAGTAATCTGGGGCTCTGGGCCCAGGGGAGAGAGCGAATGGATTTTCAGAGGGGTCCACCACTTCTGAGCCTGACCTACCTTCTACACTAAAGTGTCCTTATTCGCTTGAAGTTTTGTCAGGATGGTCCCTACAGCCAAGAAGACGTTGATCAAGATATTTTAGACGCTTGAGCTTTACAGCCGAGGTGCTCCCATGCCTCAAAATTTCATTATTTGGGGATTTCTCTATTATCACAAAGAGTTACTTGTAAAAAATCGCTTGTCCCTCTTCATGGACAAGGGATTACATGCTTGTGCTAGTTTGTCTACATTTTGATTTGTTTCCGATATATTTTAGGGCAGGAAAAATTAATATTAAGCAAGTGACTAGGTAAGTATTTTAAATAGCAATGCAACGTATTGAAGTAATATAACAATTATGAGCATGGCCTTTATATGGAAATTAGTCATTGACCAGTGGTGTCAAAGGGGGGGGGGGGGGCTTAGGTTTTGAACAACACATCTTTAGGAGGTATTCTCATTGCAAAGTCGGTTCTTTGGCATTTTCATTGAAAAAGGACAAAATTTCCCTCTTTTATATTTTGAAAAATAGATTTTGTCCCCACACTCTAAATTCTCGTGAATTGGCATGACTGGGATTGCAAATTGTTTTTATATCCGACGCATATGAAACGAATAATGTGAATTATATTTTGAGGCAAAGTAACATAGCCCTAGATTATACATGCAATAACTTTTGAAATAATAACATTAGTGTTGTAAATGGTAAAATTGGTCACTTAAAATCGGGTATTTTAAATATTTTACCGTAATTTTGCGGACCCTGTAGAATTGATATTTTACCTATTTACTATTTTATGCATTCTACGTATTTGATCAGTATTTTACGTATTTTACTAACATACTCTGCGGTGCCATGTAGTTGACATCGTGCAAAACTATCCAAAGGCTGGGAGAAACAGGTTCGGATACGATATTGTTAATTGTAGTCATTAATTTTGTAATAAAGTTTTTATGATTGAGTATTAAATTGGTATTCGACTAACCCTTCTCTTGCAGCATATCACCTTATTTACCTACAGGGCAACTCTAAAACAGCAATTTTACCTTATATTTCAAAGGGAGTACCTTATTTTACTGTATTTTACCGATGTTGCCTTATTTTGATCAAACCAGACTGATCAAACCAGTTTTATTGGCCGGGTTTTTATTTTGAAGTAATTTACAACAGTGAACAGCATAGATTAGGGCAAGTTTTATGTGGAATGGCCATTAAGCATTAGATTGTATACAAGGTGCATTTTAAAACTAGCAATATTGATTGGGTGTCAGAAAATAGATAATAAAATTGGTTTTAAGAAAGCACCGTGTTGTAAAACCATCTTTTACATGTCAATTTAAAAAAAAAAATTTTGATTTTTTCATAGCCCTTTTTAAATTTTTTGGAGTTGACTACGAATTACGAAATACGATACGAACAAAATTCATGGGAAAAGCAGACCAAAGGTTCTGCAACCCTTCACGTTGCCTTGCAATATACGTCTGATCGTTTTTTGCTAGGATTTTTTATAACAGAGGTTGAATAAAAGATAAAAAGTTAATTCTTTGATGTTTGAGGATTTGAGAACGTTTTTATATGAATTTTTGCATTACCTTGCTCAAACTGTGGTATAACAGAATTACTTATATTAGTAGTTACATTACTATACTAGAAATACTGAATTACTAATCCATGTCAAATTTGTTTTGTCACTTTTGGTATTAGTACCGTTTTTTTTTTGTTAGAGAATGTCTTCGAACTCGCTTATATTTGAGCATTTATTATGTAATCTGAGAAGCTCAAACTTCTAATGCTATGCTTTTAATAAAGCATAGCATATATTAAATACGTAACCTAACCTAACCTAGGTAGCTTTCCCCCCCTAAACCCCAAAAAACTAAAGTTTTAAAATTTTAGATGTTATGACGGTTAGTGGTTCTGACGGATTTTTAATGTCGATGTTATGACGGATTTTTTAGACGAGATGACGTTAATGCTCCCGACGATTAGATGTTATGACGCCTTCCCTTTGTTTATAGATTGGCGTTCATTTTGAGGGTTATTTATCCCGACTTATTTAAATTGAAGAAATTTTCTCAGTATTCCGGAATATATTCGGCACAAGTTAGTGGAGTTACTTGCTAAAGACGTTCAAGCACAAGCTATTTTAACTTGATTTGCTACATAAAGGCTTGGCTAAGCGGATTTTATCAGACGTGTCCCCAGTTTACCCAGTACAAATTTAAAATAAATATAAATACACAAAAGGTTTTCTTAGCCAAGATAACATAAATGTAATATTAATATAATAAAAATGTTTAATATTTAAAATATAAATATAATATAATATGCTTAGCTAATATAAATATACTATATAAATTGGCTTGGCTAAGCGGATTTTCATAAATGAATAAATATAATAAATATAAATACATAAAGGTTTGGCGAAGTGGATTAATTAGTTTGGTCTTCTGGTTTATAATTTATAAAGATTAGCTACCTTGTCCTAGTAACAGCCAGATTTTTCTTTTCCTGTGTACGCTCTTAAAATGCTGCAAGAAAAGGCCCTTACGTTACAGAAAGTTCAAGGTATTTTTTTATCATTTTAAAGGTGTATTTACTTCTGTACATAGCTCAAGCTATGATATATATATTGTGGCAACGGCGTATTGATCCAGATAGCAGCGCCATCCCTTATCTG
>JAQQPU010003454.1:4179-18723 GCA_029168905.1 Artemia sp. Kazakhstan ARC1039 | reverse complement strand
TTTCTAAGTTTTAATGTTGCTCCTTACTTTCGATTGATTTTTTTTTTTTTTTATTAAAAAAATTTGACTTCGCTGTCTGACGAAAAAGTAAATTGATTCTTAACAGCAAAGTCTGTAAAGTAGATCTTGTTCGGGTTTGGGAAAATAATAATTATCATTTAATTTTTCATTAGCCAGACCTAAAATGTGACCAGTGGCAAAAAGAAAATGGTGGCCTGGTCTTCTCCGTGGCCTTCAGCTTCAATGCCATTCTTGCTATCGTTAGCGTGTGATCAGCCGCCATGCTGGTACCTCTGAAAGTTCCCATATCTTGCAGACTGGACTTCCAAGTCAAAATTCTTTGCGGTTCATTTTACAAACTGTCTTGAATAACCCATTGAATTGCCAGACAAAACTTGTAACTTATTTTTTGCGTCGCTAAGAGATACTCCGGGGAGCAAAAACGGCCTATTTGGTTAGGATTAAGCTCATATTATTAGGATTTGGAAAATTAAGCTTAATATTAAGATTGTAAACCAATAATTATGGGTAATATTCTGAAGATTAACCAGCCTTTCTTATGCCAGTGGGCTACAGATCCTTAGGGCTAAGAGCATAGCCAATATTTCGTATATTAAGGACTTCATGTCTTCCATGAGATGGGATGAATCCAGTTACCAAAAGGGTATTTGTTTTTACTGTTGTACAATAAATAATTCGTAAGTTGTGTTTTAAATAATTGTGACGATTCCTGCCATTTTTGGGTTGTTGTCTGGACCCTCCCAATATTAGGTGGGCACATTTTTAAGAGAGAAGAACAGAGGAAAGGTGAGTACTCAGGGGAGAACATTCAATATCCCTCTCTAGATTTGCAAGCCTTTTCCTCCAATTTCTCATTTGTTTTTATGTAATTTACCTATTTTGGTTAGTTTTCCTTTTCGAACTTCTGCTCCCGCCCCAATGTGAAACCCTGAGCGTTTACCCAGAAGATTTTCTTTTTCTATGATGGTTTAAAACATAATTCAAAAATGTATTTTTAGATCTTAAGTTTTCTACTTTTTCTGGGGCTTATATCGCTATTACCACTTTCATTTTATAACTTCTTAAATTTAATTCACTTATGTCAAGGTCATTTATTGAGCCATATTTCATTTCTTTAAAACATGGGAAATCGAACAGAGATTATCATTTCTTTATTGAAACTAGGAAATATTTGCAATATTTGGAACTCTGAATGGACACTTTTCGGACAGTTTTTGGCCCGTTTTGGGATAATTTTTCATAGATTTCTTGTACACTTTCTATAGCGAATTTCCTGGCAACTGTTGTCTCCTTCCCATCAAGAAAAGCTGAAATAGTGCATAAACAATCAATATTTCTCATCACACCAGTTTTCCTTCTAATTTAACGTTCATTTTCTCTCCCAAACATGCAAAATATAAGGAAAGATGGAAAAAATACGAAGTTAAGAAAGACTGTGATGTAAGAGGAGCTCGTCACCAGTGTTCTAATCTAAGGTGGATTAACTCTGAGTAGTATACAGTTGGTATGGATCTCAAGAAAGTCCCAGACAGCATGGGATCAGTTAAACAAAATAACAATAAATTCAACAATTTTTGCGAAATTAATATGAAGTACTTTTTTGTTTGCTTGTTTGCAAGGCCGTCACGTATGGGGGGAGGGGAGAGGACCTCACCCATACTGTTTTAACCCTCATACCCCATTTTATTACATCAAAGTAAAACGTAATATTAAACCCTAAAACAAACGGAAATCAACATATTTGTCAGAAAGTTGCATCTCTTTCCAATCCCTGGTCTTTGTGCTTGTGCTTGGCTTCTCCCATAACGAAAATAAAATACTCAGTTGATACGTTTACTTTTAATGAAGAAAAAGAAATCTGTAAAAGTACATCCGTAAAGACCACTTCCTGAAAAAAACGACAGAATTTTGTATTTTTGTAGAAGCTCGGTTGAAAGGTTCTCATGTATGTTGAGTTCGAAGGCATAAATTGTATCGATATCACAAAACTTTCAGGATGTTTTTTATCTTTTTCTAGAGTTACACAAATAGTAATTCAATTTATGCATATGGCGTGAGAATAAAAAGCTGATTATTATAATATTATGTTATTTTTAAGTTTTTACTTCTTAGACTTTTAATATTAGTGACAAGAATCACTCTTTGCTTACTATTTATTTAGCGAGATGGTTTATCCAACTTTTCAAACTTTAAATGATCATAGGCATGAACTTCACGGGATTTGACAGCTTGAACCATCCCCGAAAGACTGTGAGGGGGGATTGGGTTTCTTTTATTACTCTTGATAGGGTTTTACTTTGCACCCATGCAAAGTTCCCAAGTGACATTTTTGCTAATGCATAATCTTAGGTTACCCATTTTTAGAAGAAACGTATTTTACTCTCATATATCTTTGTATTATTGTAATGATCATTCAAAGAGCATTTGTAAAATTAGTTAAACACGGGGGATAGCCTTACTAATAAGGATAAGACATACGGAGAATTTATTTAAAAATTTACATTTTCAATATAATAAATACATCGTTTTGCCCTTAAGAAATTTGCCAAAGAGGTCAATATTAAATGAGGCCCTACATTTTGGAAGGGCACATCATTTTATAGTAAGACCCTTTAAAAAGTGCCATGCGACTTTACATGTTTTGGTTATGATTCCCAAAAATAATAATACGGTTGAATATTTTTGGATACAGGACTTGGCTAACACTTCTTAGGAGGACTCTTTATCCCTCATGTAAGTATATGTGGTTATTATAAGCAAATGTTGTAATTGTAGAGCCATGAGGTAACTGCCAATCTTTAGAGGCCTGCTTATTTATTTGTATTGTGGCAAAGCACAAGCTCCGTCGGCTCTTTTCTGGCACTGAAGTGCCAGAAAAATGCCATAGATTACCATCCTTGGCTATAGGAGTAGCATTACGTAACGGAATAAATCCCATATCGGCAAAAAACCGCCCAGAAACTCCATATCGGACTTGCCTGCGGCTAGCCAGGTTTTGCATTGGCTGCTACGGTGGTTCTTAGAGTGGTGTGTAAACAGTAACCTCAATTCATGGGTTTTTAGGAAAGGGGGAGGGGCAAAAATGTATTTTTCCAACTTTAGAGGGGGATAGTTTTTTAAACGAATATGGCAAAAAAAGTCATTTTCCCATAACAATACCAAAAAAGGTATCTTGAAAGTGTAAGGGGGGAGGGTTGGTGTGTCTTTGGGGGTAGTTCCTCCCCTCTCCAATTAACGCCACTGTGTATAAAGTTAGATGATGCCCGAGATATTCTATAGTAAGATTTGTTAATAAAAGTATAATTACTTACGACTACAGTCTCTATAGAATATCCCGTGTGCAATTTGGTAAATTGGGCTTTCAAAAGTAATTTTCAGAGTCGACCAAATAGATAGAGGGTATTATTTTAACCTAAGAGGAAAGGGGATATTATAACGGGATATGAAAACCTCACTTGATGTCTTTGTCGGGCCAGGAGTTCTACGAACGGACAAGGCCCAATTTGATATGATCTAGCATTTATCTAATAATTTCGTAATTATTGTGCGAAAAAAGAAACAATAGAAAAAAGTAGCATTCTACATTTTTTTTTACTATTTTTCAAAATCCCAGATTCAAGGTCAAATTCAGTAATCCGAAAATATTTAGGATTGACCTACTTAACCGTCATCACTTTTATCCAGAATTGAGAAAATATTGCGTCCGCTTATGCTGCGAATATTTAATGCTTGTTTCCGTAACGGAAGTGAATATTCTAATAGAAATTAGCGCTTGCGTCTCCTTACTATAGACTGTAAGGGATCTTACTAGTCAGTTCCGTTCTAAAAACTGGTGAAGTTTGAGGGTCCTTATATTTGGAGCTTGTTCTATTTCTTCTTTGAAAAGAAATAGGTGAATTGCTATCTTTCAAGCTCGCTTTTAGTAAATGTCTAACCTTTTCTGTGCTGTTTTGTCCGGGGGTAAAGAAACCGCTACTAATACACCTGAAGTAAAGGTACGTATTTGTGCTACTTAAACAATGTGACTCTACAAAATCGAAACATATTAAACGTCGAAGCTACTGTTCAGGGATTTTTGGCTACTAGGGGCCGTGGTTCATTCTAAACTAGGATAACTATGATTATGAAACTATGATGACTATGAAACTATAACTATGATTATAGTTTAAGTTTATTAGGCTGGAAAAAATATAGTCTTACATCCTCGTTTTAATTAAGAAAAATACAAAAGGGGGGATTTAGTGGATTCTCAGACATTACCAATCGACTTTCTATGGTGCACCGAAATCAGACCCTGGATAGATTAGACAATATTTTTCGGATTTTTATGAGCGGGTGTTCGCTTCAAGAACTACTTTTTGTAAGCATTACGATATTCATAGCAAATACTATGCATCAAACTCTTTCATTTTCTTGTTTTAAAAATTACAGAATTTCTCAAGTTTTTACGTAATTTATTGTAAAATGAGTCATCATCGTATTTCCCTAGGAATAGACCCCCCCCCTGGTTCTTCATCAAATCTCATACAACAACCTAGAAATAGTAATATCTATCTGATGATAACCTTAAGACATTGAAATAATATGCTTTGATTTTGGTAGACGGGCTTTTCAAGTATTTGTCTTTTTTTTAAAGTTAGGATATCTAACAAAAAATAAAAAATAAATAAAATGGACAAACAAATAAATAAGACAAAAAAAAATAAATCTCACATTTTCCTCTTGTTTTCTTGTTTTTTCGTCCTTTTCTTTAGATGATTTAACTTATTTTCCTTTTTTCCGTTGCAGAACACATGGAGTTGAAAAATTCGGATTTGTTTTTATTAATTAATGCATTGTTTGTTTTTTATTCTTTATCACTGCTTTGTTTAAATTAAGCCCGTTTTTTTCGCTTAATTTTTCGCAAATAGAAAAGCAGTGTGATCTAAGAAATTATTTTCTTACTTTTTCTTAACAAAGAGGTGGCCTGCCCCCTCCCAAATGCTGTTTCTGGTTTAGTTACGAGCGTTTTTGTCTTCGTACTAGATTTATTTTGGGCCCTTCTTGGATCTGAGAAAAGATTGTGAATACTTCTCTGGTCAAACATATATTGAGTGTACACAAGACTCAGCATTCTTTGAAATGGTTGATCCTTTAAGAGCTAATTCGTTATATTGATACAGATAAGAACATGGGCTGACAAATTCCTCCTACAAGAAACCTGCTAGTATTCTGCAAGGTGTCTTTACTGATGTTTGGATAAAAGGGTATAATTTATAGCTAAGGTAAAGAATGCAATCTGTAGAGGTGCCACGGGGTTTCGCTTTTACCCTTGGTCCCCTATAGCTCAGGCAGTGGGTCATGACGTTTTTGCGAAGGGATGAATATAATGATGTGATTTCTGATCCTTGTTCGAGGGGGCTATAGCTTTTACCCAAAATATTTACGTTAAAGTCAGGTAACTTCAAATTTTGGAAAAATTTTAAAAGTAAGAAAATAGTGTGAAAAAAAGTTCTTTCAATCTACATTCCCTCCAATTCTTTTTTTTAGCTTTCCTTGTCATTGGGCGAGTGTTACTGTTTAGCAGGTGGTCCTTATCTTAACCACAATGACTGAGTTTAAATCAAGATTTGGTTATTTTCGGATTGTACATATTTTAGTGCTTTAAGACAAATAGGAAGAAGTCAAATGTATAGAGTATAGATCGTATTTCTTGAACGGTTCGCAACAATGGCTCGCCTTATTTTCTATGATTTCATCATAAGTTTCTATAAACGTACGAATGGATGCTTAATTAACAATTCTGTGGGATTTGTACAAATTAAGGTCTAAGTTTTGTTTGTTACAAACCCAAATTTTAATCAAACAGTTCGTATTAAAGTGCTGTAGGTAAGGAGTGACTCGGATCATTAGTAGCCGAAGCTCTAAAAAGGGGGAATTTTATAAATAATTAATACCTGACGAGAATTGGCTTTTTATACTGGTTTCAAATGCTGCGAGCCTGAGAAAATTTGCGTGATTTTTAAAAAAGGGGGAAACACCCCCAAAAAGACAAGTGATCTTGATAAAACTCACAATGCTAGACTGAGCATATCAGAGAACCTTTTTGTAGAGGTTCCAGGCTCCTATCTAGAAAAATATGGATTTTTTTTAGGAGTAAGTTCACGGGTGCATGTTTATTTGTTTGTTTGTTTTTTGTTTTTGTTTTTTCAGGGTTGATCGTACCGAACGATGGGACTAAAAGATTAGGAGAGGGCTAATTTGAACGGAAATTAAGCGTTCTAGTGTCTTTTTAAGTGACCATTGAGATTGTGCCACAAGGAAATGACGTTTTCTGCCAGCTTGTGGCACCATACTACGATTTTGCCCTAAAAAAGACCAAGTGGCTATTGATTGAAATTCTGAGATAGCCAATCATTTTAAAAGTATCAGAAAGCTATATATTGAGCCTGCCAGTTGCAGCGGAAGTATTGCAGCACGGTTGCACATTCGGTTATGAAAAATCGCGTAGTCCAGACAAATAGTGGTTAATATGAACATTTGTCGGTACTTTCTCATTATGTGGACACCTCTAAAAAGTCAAGTTTGGTTAATGCTAATGAAATAAAACAAAATAGGATGAACATATAATAGTTTATAAACAAATTTGGGCTATATATTTGCACATTAGGGGTGGGGGTGTGGGGTAAAGCATTGCATATCTTAAATACGTTTAATACGTATATTAAACCAGAGACAGATACCCGGTTATAATGGTTTATTAAGAAAATTACAAGCATTACACGTTACAAGAACAACTTTTTATTACAAGGATACATTTACATTTTATTTACAAATTACAAGAACAACTGTATTATTACCGGGTCGATATCTGTCTCGCCCGTTTCACTGTTAGCATTAACCAAACTTGACTTTTAGAGGTGTCCACATAATGGGAAAGTACCCATTTGTCTTAATGGTTTTTTTTAACTTTTTTATGAAATTATGTTTTATTATGTATAATTGTGCGTCAAGTGTAATGAAGAAGGGGTCGTGGGTCATTGTGTAGGCGGGGATTGTCTGACACTTTTTTCAAAGCTTCAATCAACTACACTGATTTGCTTCATATTACATAAAATGATAAACAGCGATTTGTAAGTGTGCATCAGCTATTATGAAGGAGGGGCAATGCGTCATTTTCAGATGGAGGGGGCGATGTCTCAAGGAGCGCATTTTAAGGCCCAAATAATTCTCATTGTGTCTTCAGATAAATATAGATTGTGAGTTAAAAATACCATAAAATTTTCATCTACATGAAACATAATACCGCTCCCCGCCCACCCGAACTTCTGTAGTAAAAGTATTATTAGGAACTTGTTCAACAAAGCTACTGTTATCAAGAATGTTGACTAAATGATAACATTTTGTCAAAAATTTTAATTCTATCCAACATTTAATTCATAAGCTGAAAAACTGACAAAGCGTGACAATACCAATCAATTTACAATTATTGATATATACAATTTAACAGCAAGACATTGGAGGCTAGGCGGCTGAGAGCCCACATCATATCTTGGTTAGGCCTGGCCGTGATATAGAAAAAATCAAGTATGTGCACGTCTATCATCCTTAGTTCTGCCCTAGGGTAATAGACCATCATGAAGAAGTCTATAGTCATTTATTTTATACAACTCTGAAAAGGTTATGCCTACTTTGCCTCTCACAGAGACTACATGTCTTGGCTTTACCCTAATTAATTAGGCTTTCAAGTCTTTACAGAGGAGTCAATTGCTTCTAAGACATTGTTCTTGAATGTTTCTCATGTTACCTTAAGGTAGATAGAGATTCGAGTCATTCAGAATTATTTGAGATTTTTACAGCGTACCTTTCTTTTATACCGCGATGTTTCAGGTTCCAGATATTGAAAGAAGCAATTCTTGCTCGAGACTCGCGTTTTATGAGACGAAGACGAAGAGATGCAGCCGCGAGTCTGTGGTTGATATTGCTTAGTTCCGCTCCCGTCTCTCACTACAGTTATGTAGTCTATCATCTTCCTCGTCTTCCCATTGCTACTGTACCTAGTGTTTTCGCGTATCCTCTTCCCTTTGAAGAGTGTGTTTGTGAGAGTGAGTTATTTGCTGCACAGAGATGCAGGAAACGGGTTCTGTTTTCATTGGCAGTGTATGGTGTTGTTCCACCAATTTCTCCAGCAGCAACAACGACATCTGAGAATAAAACTCGTCTTTGCTGGTGCTGTCATTATTCCGTCTGAGATTCGCTGGAATGACATTATGCGCTTCTTTGCATACGTAGTCATCACAAAGCCCATTCCAGTGGACTGAATCATTTCCAGATAATAGCAAGTAGTATTCGTGACGTATGGATTTGCAATAGTTGACGAAACATCTCAGTAATGTTTGATACGGAGGCATGGTTACTCCACAACTCTCGAGTGAGCAGGGCTTTCACTCCAGGGAAGTTTAGCGTCAAAACATTTCAGATGGCGATCCTCAAGCCACCATGGTCAGTTAGATTCTACCGTTGGTCAGAATGCTGGTACCGTTGGTACAAGCATATAAAGTTGCTTGCGCACTGTTGGTTAGACAATTAAGCGAAAAGAAAATGGAAAATAACAAAAATTACTATATACTAACGAGAAGCTGCCCCTCCCTTCTGCTCGATTCTTCTTTACACATACTACAGGGTGTCCACAAAGTCTGGGTAGATACGAACTTTATTTTTTATCGTACAGGACAATTTTATTTAATTATAATGTTTAGGTAATTATATTTTCAGTATGATTTCCTTTATTAGATTATGCAATACATAATCTAATGCGCCTTGCTAAATTTAGGTGAACTCGATTGAATAGGTGACATTGCCATCGGTTTCAGTACACCGACTGATAATACGTTCTTTCAAATGGTACAGATTCGCCATCTTCATTGAGTAAGCTTTCTCTTGCTTGAGTAAACTATTTTGAATACATAATACCTAGCACTGAGAATGCGAAGGCTTGAAACAAATTTAAGATTTGTCAATGTATGATAGTTGACTTCTTATTTTTATTTTATTTGGATCTTGGGTATTTGAAACAAATGATAAGTTGTGTTGTAATATGCATAGTCGGCACTGAGGTTAGTATCCTCCTTGGATACAAATATGTATATTTTCGCTTGTTTTAGCTCTTTAGTTTTATACATTTTTATTGTTATAAGAGGTAAAAAGTACATATTTTGTTCCTCTATTATCAGAATTAGACGAAAGAGTCAAAACGATCCCTTTACCGTTTCTCTTCCTAGCATAAAACACACCTCACCGATGTGAAACCCCCTGCTTCTCTCCAGCGGGAAACTATAGTGGCTGCCGGCTTTACTAATGATGGTTCTTTTTTCACTTGAAGAGTAGCTCAAGATTAATATCATTACGAGTGGCAGCCTGTTTCATAAGTGGTAGCTTTAAAAAAAAGTCCATTTGTCATTCGGGCTTAAAAGTTCCTAGTTGCTCAAATTCAGCTTTCTAGATAAAGGTCTACACCATCGTTTCTTAACCTGATGTCAGTATCCTTCACGAGGATTGTAATCCCATACACAAGGGGTTGGAATGCTTATGCAAGGAAACACCTTTATTAATTTGTTGACAGATTTCAGTCAAAAGCTCATATCAATGCGAATGTAAAAATTTGAAAACTAAAAAAGCGTAATAAAAGAAATAAGTAGGACCAAGGTATTTTTTAGTATAAGGGAAGTAAGAAGGTAACTGACTGAATTGTGAATTGTATTGGAGTTAAGAATTCAGTACCCTAAATAGGCCTAAGAACGATGTTCTATGAAAAATAGTTCATTTTATGTACTGTGCTTGGAATCAAGATGTGCTCCCAACGGTAAACAATCATTGAAAAATGGTGGCCTTTTCTTGAGCTCAAATCGAAATTTTACGGTTAATTTCCAAAAAAAAATGTTTGGAACTTAGCAATTTACTCCTTTTCACACGAATTTGACGCCTGGGAGAAACAAACTAAGCCCGAGTCTCTTCATGGTCACGCCTGTTGACAACCTAGTCGCGATTTGCATAAAATATAATTTTTTTCTACATTATAGCGCCACACAGGCACTTAGCGTAGCTAGGTGGCAAGGGGAGCGGTTGTCTCCGGACGCGGTCTCTAAAGGGGCTGCCAAACTGAGTTTCTTTTCACTTATATTGGGGTAGTGATGGTGGAGGGGGCAAAAGCCGAAATTTTTCCCTGGCTCTGAAAACCCTAGCTACACCTCTGCACAGGTGTACTACAGAAGTGAGAAACTGAAATGGCAGGATCTTTGGTTTGAATCACCAATATAAACATCAATTTGTTCCAAGTAGTTTGTGTATTTTTATGCTCGCCACGATTTACCGTTTACACGATTTACATAAATAGTACAGTTTACCTATGGGAAAACTTGTTTCAACGGCTAATTACAACTATTGAATTGCGTTCATAAACACTTGTTGAAACCTATTGCTATTAATTATTTGCTTATTGTGCTTCAGAGCTGAATAAACTAAAATTCGCCTGCAAGAAAATCAGTGCTGCTTTTAGAAAAGATACTGCTAAAACTGATTACAGCCAAGTATGAGATTGTAGCAACATGGGTATCAGCACATGTTGGAATTAGGGGAAATGAGCAGGCAGATAAGCTGGCAAAGTGGGGTGCTAGGTATGGGGAGAATTTAGTATGTCAGTATTCAGTGAATGATTTCTCATGTTATTATTATAAGTCTCTAAAGGAGAAGGAGAAAGAGGTTTTTGGTCAAAGGTCTCAGAACTAGATCCTTGATTTGTATGATTATGGTACCCCACCTCCTGATCTATGCCACCCAGTCAGACACCTGGCTATCAGTATATTCAGGCTAAGAACTGGCCATGCTCAAATTAGGAGTGTTTTATTTAAATGGGAGTCAGTAGATTCCCCATTATGTGAGGTCTGCAATGTAGAAGAGGATGTTAGGCATATTATAATGTATTGTAAAAAGTATGAGACACAGAGATTGCCACTGAAAAAAGATTGCCTTAAAATTTTTTGGTGTATTCACGCTCAGAAGTATCCTGGGCCATGGACAGGCACCACCATGGGCTAGGAAAAAATCTGGCTAGGACTAGGACTAGGCTAGGACTAGGACTGGCATGGGCTAGGAAAAAAATCACCATGGGCTAGGAAAAAAGTACTAAGCTACATATAGTGCTGTAATATGTATTAGTAATTGTACATATTAATATTATTGCAAATTATTTTAAAATTGTACAGGTAAAATAGTGGTATGTATATGTATGAGTATGTGTATACATTGCAAGCCAAGCTCATCAATTTAAATTGCCATATTAGCCAGTTGTGTTTGAATTGTAAATATGGAGGCTGAAAAGTGACATCATTAGACGGAGTTGAATATAGCCATGGGCGCCCATATGGGGGGGCAGGGGGGGGGGGGGGTCCCGCCCCCCCGGCCGGGGGGGGCGGGGTGTTTTTTATTTTTTTGTTCTGAGATTTCTATTATATAGCATTAAAAGTAGCAATTAGACGAAGTTTGCCCCCCCCTGGAATTCAGCTTATGGGCGCCCATGAATATAGCTTGCCATTGTTTTGACCAAGGTCCAAAATCCAAAATCCATTTAATGGATTTTGTCTTGAACCTCTTCAAAACTCTTCTCTAACCACAGTGACAAAAGCCAGATGACTAATTAAATAATTTGACCCTTGGTCATGAAAAAACAACAGCTGGACAGCTGAATTTTGACATGGAACGCCTTTCACCCCTAAAGGCTCTGATGAAATCGAGGAGACGTGCACAATGGGCAGCCTGCCAAGGAGTGCATCAAACAAACAACAACAAACAGCTACAATTCGTCCTTTTCCACATAGAAAATTCTTGGAATATTTGTCTATTATTATTTTTCTTAAGAAATTCATTTTGGTGTTTAAACCGCGTTCAATAAAGCACAATAAATACGCGTATTCAATAAGCTATTGCAATTAATTGCAACCAACCGCAATAATCTCTGCTGAACGCGTTAATGTCTTGAATCTTCAATCGGATTGATCAGTACAAGGATTAGGCTTGAAAATTGAACACAACTCAACTTACCAACTTACCAACTTACCATTTTTTTTGGTAAGTTGTATGTATTATTGGTAAGTTGTAAGTTGTATTGGTAAGTGGTGCTGTAGTCATTCGTAATTTAGTTTTGATTGGTCCAATTCTTGGGCATTGAACTCGTGTCTTTGGAGGTTATAAATTCAGGCCAACTGGTATTTTCGACACCACCGTCTTCATCATTTTGCATTTATCAAGTAGACTTCCATGCCTAGACACAAATGTCTGTCCATAACAGTGTCTCCACTTCTACTTATTTTTTGGGAGATCTACCAAATTCCCAATCCATCTCCCGAAAAAGAGAAAATACCGAAACTACCAAAAATTTAACTCTGAATCCCCGGAAATGTTACTTTACTCATTCTTTGTTTTTTTATGTGTCTATTGTATATGGTCTTTTAAGGATTTGTTTCTGCTCTCTATACATTTAGAATGTGTTACTTGATTCGTACTGCGCTCTAACAATCCCAAGAAACAGAATGCAAAATATATAACAGTCCTACAGAAAATTCTACCGCACTCCAAGAGCCATCTAACGATTTTCTAAAGAAAATATCCGAGATTTTATAAATGGTTTGAAAAGAAAAAATGAAACTACCGGATGTATTCCACGACATATAAATAGCTAAACATGCATATGAACACCTTCACATCATAACCAACGATACCAATTTTCAAATCTTTTCCAAATTTCAAACAAGGTTGGGGAATGTTTGAACCGAAAACAGAACCCTGGCTGTGTCTTAGTTAAATACCCACTTTCGTACCATTTTTCTTAATCTATATAACACCATTCCCAAGATCTTTCAAAAATAAGAGCAAAGAATTTGATAAGTAAAGAAAATAAACAAAAAAGTTCATAAGAATATTTAATATTCTTGAATAATTGAAATACAAAGACCATAGTCAAAACCTGGCATTATTGAAACAATGTAAAATAAAATTATAGAAAGAAGAGCTTGGCCAATATTAACGGCTTCAGACCCTTTTGAGGGTAAGCAGCACTTTTCTGACATTAAACATAAAAAGGTCGTTGACAATTCCTTATCATATGAAGCAATATTGTCACAGGAGAACTTTGCCTATCATATATGTTAAATACTATTACAAATATGAATTATCTAAGTTTGAAGAGCTAGCCATCTCATAATTAGTCTGGGAAGCAAGGAGGCCCATAGGGAAGAACAGGAAGATTTTCAGCCCCTCCCTATTTGAAGATTAATAATGTTCAGTAGTTGGAATACATTTTTCTGTGCTCATATTTTGCAATAAGGTAGAGTCTCAAAAGTGTTTGTTCTGGGGTGAATTTTTTTTTTTGACATTTCTTAGAAAATACTTCAGTACACGGTACTTGTCTGTTATAGTGACCCCACTCAAAAAGTGAAGTTTGGTTAATCCTAATAAAATATACCAAAACGTTGTGAAAATATGATACTTTAGAAATAAGTTTAAACTATATATCTGTACATTCCCTAATGTACAAATATATAGCTTAAACTTATTTCTAAAGTATCATATTTTCACAATGTTTTGGTATATTTTATGGGGGTAAATTATAGCGGATCTGGATGCAAAATGTGTTAGCTACAATTATTTTGCATATTATGAAGAATTGTTTTCTAACTTCACGCTGTCCAAATATTTTACCCCCCCCCCTAATGTGCAAATATGTTGCCCAAATCATATAAGTTTAATGTATTCTGTCACCCGCCACTTGTTTTTTTTTTACTGAGCGTAAGCTAATTGTCTCTTAATACAGACAGATGAAACCGGTTTGTTCTCGAGTTTTACACAGCGTAATTCTTGAGTGGGGTCGCTATAACAGATAAGTACCCAGAACACATTGACATGTTGACGCGTTGAATGTACCATTCTTCAAAGATTAGACCCCTCCCCCATGGACAAAATTTGTAGGTTCATATTCATATCCCCTGCTAGAAAAACACCATTGATGGGATTTTAAACCGGTCGGCATTAGTTCTAAATGTATTATTTGATTTGAAAGCTGGCCCTGGAAATCCCATGTTCTCTGCAATAAAATCCTTTGTATAAAAGCAAACACGGAAGCTCAGGCATCAAACACGTGTTAATAATTTGGGCTATTACCTTACCTATTTTATTAACCCGGATTAACCTTAGACCTTGCACAGTGACGCTTGTATCAACATTCGATTTATTAGATTGTGCAACTCAACGCAGTACTAAGATAATGCACTGGTATTACTAAGTAATTACTGAGATTGCCAAGATAAAGCTTCTCATATGTATTTTCTTTGTTTACTAACTATTTGAGAGTAAACACAAATTCTGCGAGCTAATTTTTTCTTAGAAATAAGAATAAAACCAAGTTTAAGCTGCTATTAGGAATAGAATGTCGAAGCAAGTTTGCAATTTTTATAATATGGTAATATGGTTTTTATAATAGCTAATTACTTAGTA
>JAQQPU010003453.1:0-46090 GCA_029168905.1 Artemia sp. Kazakhstan ARC1039 | reverse complement strand
TTCAGGTCCTTTGATCCTACTGGCATTATCCACCTTTCAATTCGTTCCCTGGTTTGCGGAAGTTCAGTTCCAGTGTAGAGATTATTTTGAGGCTGCATTTAGTAGAATTGCGATAAACCGCTACCCCATGTGGAACTTTTTATGCTGTTGTTACGAAGCCACGTGTCTCTAAGGATTTGAAAACTTCACCGCAGTGCCGCGGTTAGATTCGTATTTTGACCATAGAGTTAAAACGTGATTTTGACCTTTCGTGAGCATTCGTTCGTTCGTTCGTTCGAAAATCGGATGAATTGCCAAAAAATATAAATTCTTCCCGAAAAAGTAAATCACGCCAAGAAATAAGCCAGCTCAAAATAAAAATAGCCAAGTTTTAAGCCACAAGCCAGTTCCAAAAATTTTCACGCCAGTCGTCAACAAAATAAGCCAGTTTGGCGTAAAATAAGCCAATCTGGCCACACTGCTAGTGTAGAAGGAGTTGGTTCCAATCATGTTTTAACAACAAAAATGACGGAGCACAACAGAAGGGCACTATACTTTCTAGGACGAAAGACAATAAAAAAAAAACACAGAAATAATGAAGAACACTGACACTTGTAACAAAAATGAAGAAGAGGAGCTATGACAATGTATATAGATGTGGCTAGTGTAAAAGGAGTTGTTTCCAAGCGTAATTTGAAATCTTTTGGTTGTGTTTTTCTATGAGCTTAACAACAGCTATAGTAGGATCTGCTATGTGAAGTTTATTGATGAGCTTTGAATTGCGTGTCTAAATTGGATATCTCAGTAAATATTTTGCGAAACAAAAGAAGGTTGAACGGATTTTCAAGTTATCAATGTTTGTAAGAACCTTCCAGAAGGGTGCAATATAGAGGATATAGGGGAGAGCAACAGTGTTGTATAAGGTCGACAGATAACGGCGATTGAAACAAAGCTTAGCAGAGACTTTGGAAGCGTATGAAGCTGATATGTGGCGTTTGATGTGTTCTGTTAAAAGATGACGAGTGTGAGGTTTTGTATTTCCAATGGGAATGCCAAGAAAAGGATTTGGTCGGACGGGCGGATCTCTGAATTTCCAAGTACAATTTCATCAGGAAGTATGCCCTTCCAATTAAAAGGGAATTTGCAGTTTTTTTCAGCGTTGAATTGAAGACTAGATTTTAAATACTCGGTTTGTGGATTTTGAAATATTTCAGGAATTTTGTCTAGAGTTCGGCTAAGGTTAAGAATGTCATCAGCATAAGTGACTTAGGAGATATTATGACCAGAAAGAACGCAGGACATTTGACACTGATCTTGAGCCTCGAGGACGTAGTTATTGAAATAACAAGGTGAGGCAATGGCACCTTGCCTTGCCCCTTTCTTAACTGGCACAGTTCTATCCTGTGGCTTTGCCATTTCATCTTTCTCAAGGGGGATTTTAAGTCGGACTCGTAGCTTGGTATACATATCCCTTTTAGATCTGATGATAGCCGGACTAACCCCTCTTTTAGCAGCCATTAAGAGAATAAGGGGGTGGATCGGGGAGTCAAAGGTGTGCCGAACATCGTGACTAGCCAAGGCGAGTGTGCTATATCTGAGAGAAGTATCAAGCAGTGCATTAGCAACAATCGCAAGGGCGTCCGCACAACCAATACCATGTTAACAGCCAAATTGATGGGGAGGCGTGTAGCATTTTTCTTCTAGCTCTTTTTTGAACAGTTGCTCATAAAGCTTGAATAGGGTGGTTGATACAGTTATGGGTCTGAAAGATGTACATTGACTGGAGGTTTTTCCTTTTTTCGGAATAGGATAAAGATTTCCCACAGAGAATGTTGACGGAACCAAACCTTGTGTAAAAATCCTTTGCAGTAATAAAGTCTAAAAGCGCAGGACCACCCCATTTGATATGTAGAGCGTGATTTTCATCTATGCCTCGTGACTGCTTTGGTTAAGGCGCATAATAGCATCAGCAACAGACATTACAGATACTATGTAATCAGTGTAAGATTGCTCCTACTTATCAGGGCTAAAATTTGGTAGCGTATTATATCTGAGGCGTTGGTAAGATCGGTACTCAGAATCTAGTGACAACTGATATTTATTATAAAATAGAATAAAAAGAAAAATGCTCTAGTTCTAATTATTTTGAATTTTTCCAATATCTGTTATTGGTCGGCTGTTGTTTAATATTGTGTGGGTCTGCTGTTCAATCAACGAAATTTACCGAAAAAAAAGGATTAATTTAGTTCTAGGCTATCAATGCTTCTAATCACTACGTGTAACTCTTGAATAATTAGACAAGACTTGGGTACCACCGTAACTAAAATTCTTCGCTTCAAATTAATGTTTCTCGGAAACTAGAAATAACCTTTTTATTATATCTCAAATTATTTGTTTAAACTAAACCAAGGTTTTATGTTTATTTCTTGATAAAGAGGTTAATGCTCTTAGGAACTTTGGTAAACTCAAACGTTTCTAGAGAAAATTGAATGTATTTGGACGGAAGAGATTGAAATTCTTAATCTGGCAATTTAATTCCCCTTTTTCCCTACCCTATCTGTAAAACATCAAGGCCGCCTTTATATAATATTGGCACGGGTTGAGAAATACAAGAATGGCTAAAAAGGAGGAATAGAGTCCCCCTTCCGTATAAAAGTCAGAGAATACACCAGGGGAAAAATATTTTATTGTCCTCTAGTTCCAATCTTCTTATATATAAAATTTGAATAAACGTCAGGTAAGTTCCAAGGGTCACTGTGCTGGAAGGAGGAGGCAAAAAGCTCTTTAATTTATTCTTTAAGGTTAAGGGTTTTTCTGTACTCAAACCTCAGGTTATTCACAAGTTTCAGTTTCTGGGACGAAACTAATTTTATTTCTATTTTAATCCTTAAGAGTGCTGTACTTTGTCTAGAGCGCCCAAGTCTTGGTTAACTTATATACTCTAACCGAATTAAAAACCCAAATCACCAAAATGTAATAAATTGTCTAGAGTCCTAAGCTATTTGCGCGCGTATTTCTCTGTTGCTAATCTATTTTTGCTAGATTATATATCCTTTATAAGTCTATTGACAATCCTCTAATGGGAATTTCAGCTTTGACTCCAGCACAAGTTTTTGTCTCCAATATAAGTATTAAATTTATTTATTATATGGCTTGATCTAGGCCAGGTGACAGAAATCTTTCAGAAGTTTATTTCTTGTCTCAATTTTATTCTCAAAAGGAAATCTTGGATTCAGTTGATAACTTAATTTAACACGGAAATGGGATTTTATCGGTATAGTCTAAAGTGACGAAAAGGTTTAATATTACTACTTTAACTTTACATTTCAAGAAATTGAGACAAGGCAAATAATTGCCATAATAAGTTAAAAAGGTTACTTACCAAGAGTTCCTTTCTAGTCTCCTCACAAGATAACCTCTATTTTCTCTCCCCCGTGCGTTTTATTCCTTGTCTACTTGATTTGTTTAGTGACCTTCCCCTGCTCTTTCAGCCAATCAACAACTTTTTGTTAAAAAGTAGTTTTTTTCTAGTATTTCAAGGCCTTGCGTTCCTTTTTGTTTTATACCAAAACTGGTATAAATTAGGTCTTCAAATATTTATCACGGGTTCAAAAGTCGTTCGATTATTGAAAAAAGAAGTTTCACTACAAGATTTATGACTAGTTACGCAAAGCGAAGCTATTTTCAAATTTAAGCTAGTTTGAAATTGTCGCTTTATTTTGATCTATTGAAGCAAAGGGAATTCCAAATTTTACTGAAATTGAGTTACCGAACTTACACAAAAATAAGGTCTCCTTACATCAGAATCAGGGAAAGCATGCAAAAATTGGTCAAGCTCTTCAACATATTTGTGTTCAAGTTGGGGGTCTGGTGGAGAATATTCAGCCTCGTAAAAAGAATACCAATCAGATAAAGGAATATCGGCAGCGGAAAGGGAAATTTTGGGGATCCTGGGACGGATAGACGACCAAAGGAAATGAGGATTATCTTTGATAAAAATCAAAGATTTTTGTGCTGTCTGTTCTTTGATTTGCTTAGGGTTATTCTGAAGCTCCTTAGTATTTTTCTTCTTTGTTGCCATGCGGATGGAATTGACAAGACCGGACCGTGGTCGGCCGCATTCAATCCATAAATATAGCCAAAACTTTGCTGAATCACGTGATTGAGAGAGACTTTGTTTTCCTGCCACTTAGGAACAGTTCCTCTATGCCGATGCTTCAATGGAACAGCACGAGATTCTGCATATTGTAAAGCGTGACATATCTCTACACAATAAATATACAGGAGGATACGTTTTTCCTTAGTGGGCAACAGTGAGTGCTTGATCAGCAGAACAAAGGGTACCTTAATCTTGGAAAGGATTATAGAAACACTATCTCTATACCATTCAGTATTGATTGACGCCCAATTATGTACATACGACGGATTTTGTGTTTTTGGGTGACTGGTAGGTATCTGAGAAGTTTTATTTGGTGAAAAAGAGAGAGATACGGGCAGGTGATCAGATATTAAATAATCACAAAGAACCTTCGGTTGTGAGACATCTAAAAATGGAGAAGCGACAACATGGTCTATGTTGGATATTGACAAGGAGCTGTGAATGTATGTGAAATTTTTATCTTTGTCCACAACATTCAAATGATTATCAAATATTTCACCAACCAGAGAAGAACGGGCAGATGGAGCAGTCAGGTTACAGTTAAACTCACTGACTATTAGACATGCAGAATTACTAGAAATAACACTCGAAATACTTCTACACAGAGGCAAGAGCAAAAAGGCGCTCGGATGTATCATTATGGTAGTCAGTGGGCAAATAATTATTATAAATAAACACATTATCAACTTTAACAGCATCAAAGTAATCACTGTATTCTACAAGCACTGAACGTAGAGCGGAATTCACTTAAGTCACAAGACCTCCCGACAGTCTATCGCCAGCACTATTTTGCTTAGCTGGAGTTGCATAGCAGGCGAACCCTTCTTTAGTATCCAAAAGACTAATGCTTAACTCACTTAAAAGATGCTCTTGTAGACAAATCACATCACGTTTTGACACGAGCTCATCAAGAACTGAAGACTTTTGAACGAACCCACCGCTAATGTTTAGAGTTAAGCACCTCATACTGACAATCCTTGTATTCTGTTCAATCATCGGAGCGTTTTTGTTTTCCAATTTGCTTTTTGATCTCAGGGCATTGGAATGACTGACATGTATCTTTTGTCGACTTACATGTTGCGCATCCATTTGGTTCCGTGCATGGGTTACTAGCATTCGACGTATGGCCTTGGACACCACAACGTGGACAAATCTGGGAAGCAGAGCACGCCGCTGAAACGTGACCAAATTTTTGGCAATTATAGCACTGTTTTGGGAGGTACAAAAATTCTTTAATCGGAAAACGTTCAAAATCTAGTTTTGGTGGGCTTTTCATAGCCAGATCTAGCTGATAACGGGAGAAAAATTACAACTTATAGGTTCGACTAGCACCAAACCGCTCTGCCCTTTCGCAACCTGAAACGAAGGCTTCAGGTTACACATAACATAAATGGCTGAGCAGTGCACTGATTTTTTAAGTTTACCTATTCAGGAAAACGCCGCAATATACACACTCCTCTCCTCTAAAGGACTTCTTACTTAGAGAAATACACTTATGGGGACACAATTTTCATTATTGACGAAATGTGTCTGGTTTTGTCTCTTCTTTTAAACTACATTCACTTAAGACTAACTGAAATAACGGCAGTTGATTACCAATGAGTTTTTAAACAGTTCATGGTATCGTACTGTATATTAAGAGTGACTCGTCTCAATATTAACCGAAACTCTAAAAAATAGGAATTTTAATATCAAAAGGTACATCCTTTTGATCCAAAAGGTAAGAAAAAAGGTAAAGGTACAAAGGTACAATAATCAAATTTTCATGCTGATTCTAAATATGTAAGTTTCATCATGTTTAGTGTTACCTATCAAAAGTTACGAGCCTGAGAAAATTTGCCTTATTTTTGAAAAAAGGGGAAAACATCCCCTAAAATTCATAAAATCTTAATGAAAAGCACACCATCTGATTCAGCGTATAAGAAAATCTTACTGTAGAGGTTTCAAGTACCTCTCTGCAAATATGTGGAATTTTGTATTTTTTTATAGAAGAAAGATCACGGATGCGTGTTTATTTGTTTTTTTTCACCAGGGGGATTGTACCGACCATCTGGTCGTAGAATGTCACAAGGGGGCTCATTCAAACGGAAACTACAATTTTTAGTGCCTTTTTCAATCAAAAAACAAAATTTTTAAATAGGATCACTTTTTACCAAAAAACTGCATTTTTGATGTCTATTCATACTGCAGTCTTTTGAAAGATATTTGATTTTTCACGCAATCAAACAGTTCGTGGAAACGAACTGTATAGTAAGAGCAACTCGTCTAAATAGTCACTGAAAATCTAAAAAACAGATCTTTGATACCAATAGATACATCAAAAAATGGGATTTTTATGATGATTTTAAATATATAAGTTTCAACAAGTTTAGTCTCAGCCATCAAAAGTTACGAGCCTGAGAAAATTTGCCTTATTTAAAAAAAGAGCAATACATAAAAATGTGGGTTTTTCTCAAATCAAGGTCACTAAAGTTATTATGTAAACCGCAAAAATGGCGGCCTGATTCTTTGTGGTTCGTCTTTTAATATTCCAAACAAGAAATATCCTTAGGCTTTTCTTGTTTGTAATTATTACATTACGGAACGGACTGTAGTCCATAGTATCTGAAATAATAAAATGAATCATTATATAGATGATTGTTTAACTGTATTTCCATTAAAAGACTGTAGTTTCAAAAAAAAAAAAACATTGAATACATCGGACTTAGTTAGCTACTTGATTTTTTTAGGTTCGTTTCTTACTATTTCAAAGAAGAAAAAGCCTTGGGCTTTTTAGTGTTTCCAATCATATAGTATAGAACGAATACTAGTTGTAGTTGACGTCATCATAGAGTTTTACTATAACGCCATTTATAGTTGTAACCCACTATTATGACGTCATTACATCAAAGGACGATTAGTAGAAGAACAAACCACTGCATACATTATAACTATTTCATAGTAAAGAACGAGCTTTAATCATGGTTTCAGCTGTAGCTGCTATCCGGGTTGCAGCGGTAGCTGCAACCCGGTAGCTTTTCCACCAAAAACTGCATTTTTGATGTCTTTTCACACTGCAGTATTTCAAACATATTCGTATACCAGCGGTAAGATTTGAACCCACACCTCCGAAGAGACTGGTGGCTAACACCAGTGTCTGGGACCACTCGGCCAGGCTGCCTCTTATAATTTGGGTTGCAGCAGTAGCTAGCAACCTAGTAAGAGACGATCAGTCCCATGCTAAGAAATATAAAAACCCAAAACTCCTAAAAATAGAGTAAGATCAAAACAAAGAACATCATTAGAACTACCTTGTCTGAAACCCTACTAGATAAATAATGAATGTCGTCATAGCTTTATATTAGAGCTATGACGTGAATAGAAAAACACGAAATTATGTTGTGGTTTCTGAAGACGTCATGAAATAATATCATTGCGCCATGACGTCATCATGAAATAAAACCATTACGCCGTGACGTCATAATTACTGCTTAAGAACTACAAAGATGAAAATGGTCTCATTCGTGAATTACATAATGGTTAGATCAAAGTTTACATTAAATAACGATCTCTCGTCCATAGTATTTGATATACGGTGGTTCCAGGGGTAGCTACAAGCTATCCAGATTGTAGCGGTATCCGGGTTGCAGCTGAACCCGGAGTCTCTTTGCTTAAATACAAAGAAAATATGTCGGCTTGTTATTAAACAAAACCCTAACAAAAAATTAAACTAATTTTTAAATTCTCAGGTATTTTTCCAGTTTTTTTTACATAAGGGATCGATAAAGTTATCATAAATATATATTAAAGGGCAAACTGCAGCCCATAGTAACCAAAAGCTACAAAACATGTTTTGAATAATAATGGTTGCACCAATTGGTGCAACCTATTTCGTAAAAGAGTGGCTTAGGTCTCTTGGTAAGAACCTACAGATATATCAAAAAATATTTAGAGTTCAACTAAATAGCCATCAAGGGGGACAAGGGTTAAACTTACCAGATTAGGCTGGGTTAAGACTGTAAAATTACCTTTACAGGATTTTCTGGGATCTGGTATCTGGCGTTATATTAAAGATCGAAATTATGTATATAATGATCTAGTATAAACTTATCTTTTGACAAGACAATATTTCACAACCATCTTTTGAAAAGTTAAATAAGTTACATATAAGCCATGATAATAAATTTGTTAATGCACTAAATAAATTATATAAGGAATTGGTCTAGTTAATTATAAAAGAGATTATATAAGTTTCATCGGTATCATGGCTGTAGAGATGGCTAAAACCTAGTGAAGAATAAATCTTGGCAAATATTGGGTTTAGTTTGATGCGTAATTCTCTAAGGTTTCTGCTAGGCTTGAAACTTTTGGTTTTCTTTTTTAAGGCTATTGAATTGTTGTAATCCCTTGTTAAAATTTATACAAATATTTTTGCAATTACCAGCAGCCAGGCCCCGCCACTTGGCAAGCGGCAGTCTTCTATATATAGATTCTCATTGTAGCTTGTCTTCTAACCGCAGAAAATCTGCTGTCTTTTCATACTGCGGTCTTTTCAAAGATATTTGATTGTTAAAGTAAGTCCGATTTCTAACAACGATATCTACTAAGCTCCAAACTTCTCGTTTTCTTTTTTAAGCTTTTTGAATTAATTTACAAAGCCTGAAAAATGAACCCCTTTTGGATACTGTTGATACTTTGAGAGATGCTACCAAAAATACATCTGCTCTACTGTTAGAAGAAGCTAAAACTGTGCAAAAATTCCTTTTCATATGCAAGTACTTACCAGCAAAACCTCTTCATTGTGTAATAGATTACTTTTCAGCAAGTAGAGAAAGAAATATACTTTCCGTAAATGTTCGAAGCAGCGAATTTCATTTATATATGCCGAATGTCTTCAAGCAGAAAAACTTTTGCAGGAAGGCATTGGCTTCATAAACTCAGTAAAGTCTACAAAAGATATTGACCAAGCACAAAATGAATTCGCAAATTAAAAAAATAGTTTTCTTAAAGAAAATCAGTTTGATGTATCTCCATCAATCTTTCCATGTAATTTTAATTCAAAAACGGAAACGCAGTTTGATTTTGATAGGGTGATCTATTTCAAATGACAAAGCGGCCAGGATATTTGATGGCGAATGTGACTTACATTCTATCGTACCACATTTACAGTCTAATATAGAAGAGCTTCAGTTGATTTGCTTTAACGCGACTGCCTATGGATACACCAGGACAAAACTAAAGATTTTGTCAATAGAAGCTGGTTACTTTAATATTAATGATAAAGTGTGTACTCTTTATCTAATAACACCAGATACTCCTCTAAAGTAAAGTTTAGGGCATCAAGGGAGAACTGGCTTAAGCGGAGGAGTCGTTTCAAAAAAGATAAACTTTATAGTTAATGGTGGTGTAATAAGTATCGAAGGAAGTGTAAGAGAGGGCGGTGATGGAGGTGAAGGTCTTCCTGGCCCCAAAGGAGCAGATGGGAAAAATGGTGTCAGATTTGATGTGCCTAAAAAGTCATATTACGACACACTTAACGATATCCATTTAACAGTGTCTAACACAACTAAGTCTCCTCGTCATATGACTTTTAGGATGGGATACAATCTGCCAAGTAATCCATGTCATCATAGCTTCCATGTGACAATAAATACAAGAACTCGATATGATTATAAATTGATTGATGCTACGACTGGCAATAAGGGAGATCGTGGTAATCCTGGCAAATCAGGGGGCAACGGAGGTACAACTGGAAGACTAAGGCTTGATGTTGATCCAAGCTTTAAAAAACATTTTATTTTAGTCACTCAAGGTGGTAAAGGAGGTAAAGATGATAAGGGTGGTAAAGGAGGTAAAGTGGAATCATTAAGGTCTTGGAGAGAGCATATACTATGATATGGAAAGAGATTGACTATTACAGAACCCACAAACCATTCGAAAAACCACAGATTGTTTCCATACTACGGACTTTACATAAATATTGTAATGCTGACCAGAAAAAAGTTCTAGGAAGTGGTTTAAAGCCTGAAGGAAATTGGGCTGGGCAACGAGAAGATGGTGAAATAAGATAAATAGGGGAGAATAGAAAAGATGGAAGTGACAATTAAAGCGACAGTGAAATTTGATGTGTGCTGAAAACTGAAGTATTGCTGAAATTTGTGAAATTCAAAGTGAAATTTGAAGTATTGCTGAAAACAGTTTATTTTCTGCATTTAAGGAAACTAACTCTTTTAGCTTAAAGAAAAAGCCACTATATTATAAAGTAGAAAAAAATATTCAAATGATGCTGGCAAATATTAAAAATACTCTAGCTCAAGCAGCCCAGCAAATAAATGAGCTTTCGAATATTAGAGCTCATTACACAATTCAACTGATGGGTGAAATTTTAAATAGCCTCGTAAAGACAGAAATGAATTTATCAACTAAACCAATTTTTGCATTAAAAAAAAGCAGAATTCTTTGAGATAAGATTTTGAGAAATACTCAAACACATTAACTTCACTGGATGACAAAATAAGTCAGTTCACTGTTGGAAGTTTGAATAATATTGTTGAAAAATTTTAGAATTAAATTATTATCAATAGAAAGAACATTTTTGTCTCAAGAAGCAGAAAATGCAAAAAAAGCAACATGTCAAATGTTACGAAATTAATTGTTGACGTTACAAACATTTGTTTAGCCGTAGTTAAAGGAAATGTACCAGAAGCGATAGAAGGGCTTTTCACTTCAGTAATAAGCCTCGTTGTGAATGAAAATTCAACTTGCACTAACGCAGTTTATAGAAAGTATTTATCATTTGTTCTAAGTAGTCTCAACAGAACAAGTGAGTTAAGTAGAATAATAAGAATTTTTTCAAAATAAATCAGTGACAGCAAAATACAAAATCATATTCATATTGGCGTTCAAGTTTTTGATTTGATGAAACCTTATAATTCTATATCTTTATATCCCTTACTACAGGCGGATTTGAACCCGCAAACTTGCAAGCATGATGATGCAACACACTTCTCTTTTGACAAGTGTACAAATAGAACTAGATGCCGGTATCCGGGTTGCAGCGGTAACTAGCAACCTAGTAGTAGGCTTTTCCTTCACAACTAGCGGGGTACTTTAAAATCATAAAGAGTTATCTAATGGCTTGTTTTAAAGCAAATTGACGTATTTAAGAATGTTTTGTAATTCACAAAATAATTTTTAAAATAGAATCATATTTGACGAAAAACTGTATTTTCATGTACAAGATTGATGGATGACGTCATAAGCTTAGGTTGTAACCATATATGGCGTAAAAGTAAATGCAAAATTATGATGTTAGCTATAATGACATCAGTATATTTTTACATAATAAAACTAGATTAATAATTACAAAATAATTCTTAAATAAATAGAATAATTTTTTTATGAAAAACTACATTTTCTATAACTATGTAGTAGTAAATGTTATAAACATCTTCCTGCAGACAAAAATCAAAATAAAATTTTTAACATTATTATAAACAGCATTTAGATATAATTATGTAAAATACAGTAATTCTTTCAGGGTTTTAACAGAAGATCTGATTTGTCAACCGAAATTAGAGTAATTCCGGAAAATTTTAAATAAAATAATATTATTTTGTCTCTCAGTTCAAAATTGTTATCCGGGTTGCAGTGGTGGCTTGAAACTTGGTAAGAGACGATCAAGTCCAATACTAAGACACAATATAGCGCACAACTCCTAAAAATAGTGTAAGATCAAAACAAGAAGTATACTATTAGAGCTGCCTTGTCTAAAACGTCTATATAGGAAACTTACCGTCTCTTGGATTGAACAACAAGGAAAATATATTGGCTTGAAAATAAAAAAAAGGCTGAAACCACGATATTCTGTATATACGGCCTCTTTTTATTGTATATAACTGCACTATTAGAACCGCCTTGTCTAAAACCCCTAAATAGAAAACTTACCGGCCCTTGGCTTGAACAAGAAGAGAAATATATAGGCTTGAAAATAAAAAAACTGGCTGCGACCACGATATTTTGCATCGAAGGCATCTTTTTATCTCTTTCCCTGCAGCTAGCAGGGCTCTGGAACATCATGAAAAGCTGTCCAATGGTTCATTTTAAAGGGGATTGACGGGGTTAAAATTCTTTTTTACTTAATAAAATATCTCAAAAATATAATAATTTTTTTTACGAAAAACTATATTTTTATATAGCACTTTAGCAAATTAGGTCTTTATATCATCTGGAATTTGCCACTTCAACGTGCTTTTTTAATTAAAATTAATCAATAAAGCTTTTAGCACAAAGTAAGTTTTAAAAAAAGCAAAGAACTCCATTAAACCAAAAATGAAAAAAATAGAACCAGATAATCTACCAAGCATACAACTACGACAAATCAGTATCAATAAATAAATGAAACCCAAAACAAACAGAAATCACAATAAGTCAAATTCAACACGAGCAATAATTAATCTGTGTAGGGTTCTAAGTCCTATTTTTTCTAAGAGCTATAATCTAATCTGTACTTTACTGACTAAAATTCAAATGAATTTACTGAAAAAATGTGCATTGTCAGTTAAATATACATATGCTGATATTTATTCCTTAAAATCTTAATTAATTTTTATTTCTTAAAGTTTTAAAAGTGAAAACATTTAAAAGAATTTTTTCAGTAAAGTACAAATTATATTCTAGCTTTTAGAAACCTCTGAAGTTTAACAACCATCCCTTCTATAAGAACCTTAAATACCCCCTGGGCATAACTTACAACCCTTGTCCCTAATCTCTGGGGTTTGTTACAACCCCAAAAGCCTTGTTACATAACATTTAGACTATTTTGAACAGAATGATTATCTCAAAATTTGAGTATTTCTCAAAATCTTATCTCAAAGAATTCTGCTTCCTTTTGAATGCGAAAATTGATTCATTTGATAAATTCAGTTCTGTTTTAAGAGGCTATTTAAAATTTCACCAATCAGTTGAGTTGTTTAATGAGCTCTAATATTCGAAAGCTCATTTATTTGCTGGGCTGCTTGAGCTATAGTATTTTTAATATTTGCCAGTATCATTCGAATATTTTTTTTCTCCTTTATAATATAGTGGCTTTTCCTTTTTCTTTAAGCTAAAAGAGTTAGTTTCCTTAAATACAAAAAATAAACTGTTAAAACTTACACCTTCAATTTTATTGTCGCTTTCATTGTCACTTCCATCTTTTCTATTCTCCCCTATTACGCTGATATCACCATGTTCTCGTTGCCCAGCACAATTCTCTTCAGGCTCTAAACCACTTCCTAGAACTTCTTTCTGGTCAGCATTACAATATTTTCGTCAAGTCCGTAGTATGGAACCCATGTGTGGTTTTTCGAATGGTGTGTGGTACCTCCTTTACCACCCTTATCATCTTTACCTCCTTTACTACCTTGAGTGACTAAAATAAAATGTTTTTTGAAGCTTGGATCAACATCAAGCCTTAACCTTCAAGGTGTACCTCAGTTGCCCCCTGATTTGCCAGGATTACCACGATCTCATTTATTGTCAGGCGTAGCATCAATCATTTTATGATCAAACCGAGTTCTTGTATTTATTGTCACATGGAAACTTGACTTTGGAGGAGTATCTGGTGCTATTAGATAAAGAGTTCACAATTTATCATTTATATTAAAGTAACCAGCTTCTATTGACAAAATCTTCAGTTTGGTCCTGGTGTATCCATAGACAGTCATGTTAAAGCAAATCAGCTGAAGCTCTTCCATATTGGACAGTAGATGTGGTACGATAATGTAAGTCACACTCGCGATCAAATATTCTGGCCGCTTTGTCATTTGAAATAGATCTTGGGGACACCCCATCAAAATCTAACCGCGTTTCCGTTCTTGAATTGAAATTGCATGGAAAGATTGATGGAGATACATCAAACTGATTTTCTTTAGCAAGACTATTTTTTTAATTTGCGAATTCTTTTTGTGCTTGATCAATATCTTTTGTAGACTTTACTGAGTTTATGAAGCCAATGCCTTCCTGTAAAAGCTTTTCTGCTTGAAGACGTTCGGCATAAATAAATGAATTTTTTCTGCTTAGAACAGCTACGGAATCTATCCTTTCTTTCTCTACTTGCTGAAAAGTAATCTTTTACACAATGATGAGTTTTTTCTGGTAGGTACTGGCCACAGTTCATATAATTATCCAGTAAGCTTATCGCAGATCATTTCTGGTCTTCGTTCTCGGTGCGAACAGAAAGCTCCTCCCACTTCTTCGTGCAGTTATTAATAGCGGGTTTCCACTTGTTTCCGATTGTTTCGCGTAAAGTGCATTATTCGTAATAGCGGGTTTCCACTTGTTTCCGATTGTTTCGCGTCTGACTTGTCTACCCGTGAAAAGATATGATGCCGCTTATGTTTCTACGTTCTCTGGAGCACTCGCACCCCGGTCCGGGTTTTTATAATGGGTGAGATAGGGAATGATCATACTGGATAATTATATGAACTGTGGTACTGGCATATCAAAAGGAATTTTTGCAAAGTTTTAGCTTCTTCCAACAGTAGAGCAGATGTATTTTTGGTAGCATCTCTCAAAGTATCAACAGTATCCAAAAGGGGTTCATTTTTCAGGCTTTAATTAATTCAAAAGCCTTAAAAAAGAAAACGAGAAGTTTGAAGCTAGTAGTATCGTTGTTAGAAATCGGAATTATTCTAACAATCAAATATCTTTGAAAAGACTGCAGTATGAAAAGACAGCAAATTGTCTGCGGTTAGAGAACAAGCTACAATGAGAATCTATATATAGAAGCCTGCCGCTTCCCAAGTGCCGGGACCTGGCTGCTGGCAATTGCAAAAATATTTGTATATATTTTAACAAGTGATTACAACAATTCAATAGCCTTAAAAAAGAAAACCAAAAGTTTGAAGCTTAGTAGAAACTTTAGAGAATCGAAATCAAACTAAACCCAATATTTGCCATGGTTTGTTCTTCACTAGTTTCAGCTATCTCTACAGCCATGATACCGATGAAACTTGAATAATCCCCATTTATAATTAACCAGATCGATTCCTTATATAATTTGTTTAGTGCATTAACAAATTTATTATTATGTCTTATATGTAACTTATTTAACTTTTCAAAAGATGGTTGTGAAACATTATCTTGTCAAAAGATAAGTTTATGCTAGCTCGTCATACATATAAAGTCCTTCTTTAATATAACGCCAGATACCACATCCCAGAAAATCCCGTAAAGGTAATTTTACAGTCATAATCCAACCTAATCTGGCGCGTTTAACCCTTGTCCCCCTTGTTGGCTATTTAGTTGAACTCTAAATTTTTTTTTTTATATCTGTAGGTTTTTACCATGCGACCTAAGTCGCTCTTTTACGAAATAGGTTGCACTAATTGGCGCAACCATTATTATTCAAAACATGTTTTATAGCTTTTGGTTACTATGGGCTGCTGCTTGCGTTTTAATATATTGCAGTTACAGCTGAACCATGATTAAAGCTCGTTCTTTACTATAAAATGATTACAAACAGGAAAAAGCCTACGGCTTTTTCTTCTTTGAAATATTAAGAGACGAACCTCAAGCAATCAAGTAGCTAACTAAGTTCAATGTATGCAATGTTTTGTGATTCCAATTACCGTCTTTCCAAGAACCTTTTCACGTTATATTCTGCTGACTCTATGTCTGACAACCTGATTACAAACAGAAAAAAGCTTACCGATTTTTACATTAAGTTTTCTATTTAGGGGTTCTGAACAAGGCGGTTCTAATAGTGCACTTCTTGTTTTGATCAGATGCTATTTTTAGGAATTAGGGGTTATTATATTTCTTAGTATTGGACGTGATAGTCTCTTATGAGCTTGCTAGCTGCGCTGCAACCTGGATATGATGTTAAGTTACGGGTCTTCTTACCTCAGAAAAGGGCTTTTTAAACCATATATCATAAAGCACAGAAAATAAACCCATTCAAAATTGTTTAAAATGGTTTTAATTGTTTCAAAGATTTTTCAAAATTACTTAAGCCTTGGCGAAATGAAAATGAACCAGTAACCAGTGGAAAGAACAGCTACGAAACCTACTGTGTTTAAAGTGTAAACTATCCCAAACTGGTTGCTTACCACTAAAAATTTGCTATTAAGGTCAAAAGCCATGACGAATTTAAAGAAAGGTACAGGAAAATATACGGTAAAACACCACAAAATACCAACATCTCGTCACTATTAGACCTCTTAATTTGAGTAAGATGCGTAAGGGGACTTGACTCTTTTATTATTGACGAAATAAGTATGGTTTCGTCTCTTCTTTTGATTTACATTCACTTAAAACTAACTGAAATAATGACAGTTGATTTGCCAATGGTTCTATATTAAGGAATCTCTAGTTTATTTAATATTTATCCCTTACCAAACGCGGGATTTAACCCTCATAGTTTCATTCATGAGACACACTTTCATGTGCTGTAGTAAGGTATTCATCAATTTGATTTTTCCACGAAAATATGTATATACGGATAAACAGATTTTGATAAACGGATTCTAATTACAATATTTGACACTTTTCAAATGAATCGTCTTAAATTAGAGTATAGATAAGACTATTTTATCACTATATTATAATGTATCAGTTTTCAGTTCTGGATACTTAACGGAAGGGCGAAAGAGTATAGACCCAGCGTGCTTCCAAAGTGCCAAGCTACATTTTGTACTAGATATTTCAGTTATAACGGGTTAAAAATCGTTCTTTACTATAAAATGTCTTAGAATAATTACAGACCGGAAAAGTCAATGGCAAATTCTTATTTGGAATAGTAAGAGACGAATATCAGAGAATCAGGTAGCTAAATAAGTCCAATGTGTTCCATGGTTTATTCTTTGCTATCTTTCATCTATCTCTAATTCCACAATACCGATGGAACTTACACAATCCCCATTTATAAGTAACTATACCGATCTTTTATATATTCACTTACGATGGTTCGTTCTTTATTATAATTCAACCACATCAATTTCCTTTAAAATGAGCCATTAAATAGGTCTCTAAGATTTTCCAGTGCCAAGCTATCGGAGGAGAAAGAGAGAGAAAAAAAGAGGCCGTATATACAGAATATCGTAGAATATACAGAATGGCTTTTCATTTGAAAAGCTATTTTCTTTTTATTTTCAAGCCAATATATTTTCCTTGTTGTTCAAGCCAAGGTACGGTTATTTTCCTAGATAGAGGTTTTAGACAAGACAGCTCTAATAGTGCACTTCTTGTTTTGATCTTATACTATTTTTAGGAGTTGTGCGCTATATTATGTCTTAGTATTGAATGTGATCGTCTCTTACTAGGTTTCAAGCCACCACTGCAACCCGGATAAAAACTTTGAACTGAGAGACAAAATAAGTTTGTTTTATTTAAAATTTTCAGGAATTACTCTAATTTTGGTTGACAAATCAGGTCGTTTTCTTAAAACCCTGAAAGAATTACTGTATTTTACATAATTATATCTAAATGCTGTTTATAATAATGTTGAAAATTTAATTTTTATTTCCGTCTGCAGGACGATGTTTATAACATTTACAACTACATAGTTATAAAAATTGAAGTTTTTCGTAAGAAATTTATTCTATTTATTTTAAGAATTATTTTGTAATTATAAATCTAGTTTTAATATGTAAAAATATACTGATGTCATTATCGCTAACATCATAATATTGCATTTACTTTTACGCCATATATAGTTACAACCTAAGCTTATTAAGTCATTCATCAATCTTGTACATGAAAATACAGTTTTTCGTAAAATATGATTCTATTTTAAAAATTATCTTATCAATTACAAAACATTTTTAAATACGTCAATTTGCTTTAAAACAAGCCATTGGACAACTCTCTATGATTTTGAAGTACCCCGCTAGCTGTGAAGGAAGAGCAAAGGAAAAAAAGTTGCAATCGATGCAGAATATTGTATTTCAAGCAACTTTTCATATTTTTCAATCCAATCGATTTTCTTCGTTATTCAAGCCAAGGAGCTGTAAGTTTCCTACATAAGGGTTTTAGAAAAGGCAATTCTTATAGTATACTTTGTGTTTTGATCTTACTATATTTTTAGGAGCTATGGGCTACGGTATTTCTTAGTATGGGACGTGATCGTCTCTTACGATATGATATATGATAATGTATCAGTTTTCATTTCTATATGTATACTCAACAAGCCACATTTAGAGAACAAACTCTAGGAGCTATGGGCTACGGTATTTCTTAGTATGGGACGTGATCGTCTCTTTCTAGGTTGTTAGCTACCGCTGCCACTCGGATATCAGATGTGCTATTCGACGGTGTGGTATCCGATGACTCGGATGAAAGTGTGCCTCATGATTGGAGGTTTTGCGGGTTCAAATCCGCCTGTAGTAGGGGATATAAAGATATAGAACAAATGATAAATACTTTCTATAAACTGCGTTAGTCCAAGTTGAATTTTCATTCAAAATGAGGCTTATTGAGTTTTCATTCAAAAGTAAAAAGTCCTACTATCGCTTCTGGTACATTTCCTTTAACTACTGCTAAACCAATGTTTTTAACGTCAACAACTAATTTCGTAATCATTTAAAGTGTTGCTTTTTTTTGCATTTTCTGGTTCTTGAGACAAAAATGTTCTTTCTATTGATAATAATTTATTTCTAAAAATTTCAACAATATTATTCAAACTTCCAATAGTGAATTGACTTATTTTGTCATCCAGTGAAGTCAATGTGTTTGAGTATTTCTCAAAATCTTTTCTCAAAAAATTCTGCTTTCTTTTGAATGCAAAAATTGATTCATTTGATAAATTCATTTCTGTTTTTACGAGGCTATTTAATATTTCACCCATCAGTTGAGTTGTTTAATGAACTCTGATATTCAAAAGCTCATTTATTTGCTGGGATGCTTGAGCTGTATTATTTTGAATATTTTCTACTATCATTCGAATATTTGTTTTCTCCTTTATAATATAGCGGCTCTTGTGTTTTCTTTAAACTAAAAGAGTTGATTTCCTTAAATACAGAAAATAAATTGTTTTCAGCAATACTTACACATACAATTTCACTGTCGCTTTCATTGTCACTTCCATCTATTCTATTCTCTCCCATTTCTCTGATTTTACCATCTTCTCGTTGTCCAGCCCAATTTTCTTCAGGCTCTAAACCACTTCCTAGAACTTCTTTCTGGTCAATATTACAATATTTACGTAAAGTCCGTAGTATGGAACCCATATTGGTTTTCCGAACGGTATGTGGGTTCTGCAATAGTAAGTCTATTTCCATATCCTAGTGTAAGCTCTCTCCAAGACCTTAATGATTCCACCTTTACCCCCAGTACCTACTTTACTACTCTTACCACCTTTACCTCCTTTAACACCTTGAGTGACTAAAATAAAATGTTTTTTAAAGCTTGGATCAACATCAAGATTTAGCCTTCCAGGTGTACTTCCGTTGCCCGCTGATTTGCCAGGATTACCACGATCTCCCTTATTACCAGGCGTAGCATCAATCAATTTATAATGAAATCGAGTTCTTTTATTTATTGTCACTCGGAAGCTATGATACATGGATTACTCGGCAGATTGTATCCTATCCTAAAAGTCATATACCGAGGAGACTTAGTTATGTTAGACACTGTTAAATGGATAACGTTAAGTGTGTTGTAATATGATTTTTTGATCAGCTCCTTTGGAGCCAGGAAGACCTTCACATCCACCACCGCCCTCTCCTCCACTGCACTCAAATGCATCTGGTCTACTGTTGAAAGAAGCTAAATCTGTGCAAACATTCCTTTTGGTATGCAAGTACTTACCAGCAAAACCTCATCATTGTGTAAAAGATTACTTTTCAGCAAGTAGAGGAAGAAAGGATACATGCCGTAGCTTTTCTAAGCAGCGAATTTCCTTTATTTATGCCGAACGTGTTAAAGCAGAAAAGCTTTTACAGGAAGGCATTGGCTTCATAAACTCATTAAAGTCTACAAAAGATATTGACCAAGCCCAAAAAGAATTTGCAAATTAAAAAAATAGTCTTGTTAAAGAAAATCAGCTTGATGTATCTCCGTCAATCTTCCCATGCAATTTCAGCAGATCTTTAGAAAACAACCCCCAAGATAATTCAATATGTAAAATCATCCTTCAGTATAGATTTAAAAAGACTGGAAAACTGTCTACATTTTCAAGAACAGACAAATTCAAGAACGGAAAAACGGTTTGATTTTGATAGGGTGTCCCCGAGATCTATTTCAAATGACAAAGTGGCCAGAATATTTTATCGCGAGTGTGACTTCTATTCTATCCTACCACATTTACAGTCCAACATAGAAAAGGTTCAGCTGATTTGATTAAACGTGACTGCCTATGGATACACCAGCACAAAACTGAAGATTTTGTCAATAGAAGCTGGTTACTTTTATATTAATGATAAAGGGTGTACTCTTTATCTAATAACACCCCAACAAGACACAACCTCAACAAGACACACTTTGAGAACGAACTATAGCCAATAATAGCTGAAATATTAGAACAGATCTTAATAACCATTAGATATTTTGATAATCATCATAAGCATGATGATGCACTGATTAGCAGTGTCTAACATAACTAAGTCTCCTCGTCATATGACTTTTAGGATGGGATACAATCTGCCGAGTAATCTATGTCATCATAGCTTCCATGTGACAATAAATACAAAAACTCGATTTAATTATAAATTGATTGATACTACGCCTGGCAATAAGGGCGATCTTGGTAATCCTGGCAAATCAGGGGGCAACAGAGGTACACCTGGAAGTCTAAGGCTTGATGTTGATCCAAGCTTTAAAAAACATCTTATTTTAATCACTCAAGGTGGTAAAGGAGATAAAGGTGGTAAGGGTGGTAAAGAGGGTGCAGCGGGTAAAGGTTTAATCATTAAGGTCTTGGAGAGAGCATACACTAAGTTATGGAAAGAGACTGACTATTGCAGAACCCACATACCCTTCGAAAATCCACACATGGGTTCCATACTATGGACTTTATGTAAACATTGTAATGCTGACCAGAAAGAAGTTCTAGGAAGTGGTTTAGAGCCTGAAGAAAATTGGGCTGGGCAACGAGAAGATGGTGAAATCAGAGAAACATGGGAGAATAGAAAAGATGGAAGTGACAATGAAAGCGACAGTGAAATTGAATGTGTAGGTATTGCTGAAAACAGTTTATTTTCTATATTTATGTAAATTAACTCTAACGCTTTCGAATATCAGAGCTCATTAAACAACTCAACTGATGGGTGAAATTTTAAATAGCCTCGTAAAAACAGAAATGAATTTATCAAATGAATCAATTTTTGCATTCAAAAGAAAGCAGAATTCTTTCATAGAAGATTTTGAGAAGTACTCGACGCATCAACTTCACTGGATGATTAAATAAGTCAGTTCACTGTTGGAAGTTTGAATAATATTGTTGAAAAAATTCGAAATAATTTATTATGAATAGAAAGAACATTTTTGTCTCAAGAAGCAGAAAATGCAAAAAAACGAACACTACAAATCGTTACGAAATTAGTTGTTGATGTTACAAACATTGGTTTAGCCGTAGTTAAGAGAAATGTACCAGAAGCGATAGTAGGACTTTTCTCTTCAGTAATAAGCCTCATTTTTAATGAAAATTCAACTTGCACTAACGCAGTTTATAGAAAGAATTTATCATTTATTCTATGAAAGATTTGATGAAAGCTTATAATTCTGTATCTTTATACCCTTAACTGCAGGATGATTTGAACCCACAAACTTCCAATCATGACGCACACTTTCATCCATTGTGTTGTAATAAGGTATTTATTGATTTGATTTTTTCGCAAAACTGTGTATATACTGATAAATAGATTTGGATAAACGTATTCTAATGGCAATCTTTGACACTTTTCAATTGAATCGTTTTAAATTAGAGTACAGATAAGACTATTTTAACATTATATGATAATGTATCAGTTTTCATTTCTATATGTATACTCAACAAGCCACATTTAAAGAACAAACTCTAGCCAATAATAACTGAAATATTAGAAGAGATCTTAATAAGCATGAGATATTTTTATAAATTATCATAAGCATGATGATTCAACACACTTGTCTTTTGACAAGTTTCAAACAGAACTGGATGCTGGTATCCGGGTTGCAGTGGTAGCTAGCAGCCTAGTAAGAGACGTTCACGTCCCATTCTAAGAAATACCGTAGCCCTTAGCTCCTAAATATATAGCCAGATCAAAACAAAAAGTATACTATAAGAATTGCCTTGTCAAAAATCATGGGTCGAATAACGAAGAAAATCCATTGGCTTGAAAAATATGAAAAGTTGCTTGAATTATGATATTCTGCATCGATTGTAACATTTTTCCCTTTGCTCTTCCTTCACAGCTAGCGGGGCACTCAAAATCATAGAGAGTTGTTCAATGGCTTGTTTTAAAGCAAATTGACGTATTTAAAAATGTTTTGTAATTGACAAAATAATTTTAAAATAGAATCATATTTTACGAAAAACTGTATTTTCATGTACAAGATTGATGAATGACGTCATAAGCTTAGGTTGTAACCATATATGGCGTAAAAGTAAATGCAATAATATTATGTTAGCTATAATGACATCAGTATATTCCTACATATTAAAAATGGATTAATAACTACAAAATAATTCTTAAAATAAATAGAATATTTTTTTAAGAAAAGCTACACTTTTCCATAACTATGTAGTAGTAAATGTTATAAACTACTTCCTGCAGATGAAAATCAAAATAAAGTTTTTAACATTATTATAAACAGCATTTAGTTATAGTAGTTATGTAATATACAGTAATTCCTTCAGGGTTTTAACAAAAAATCTGATTTGTCAACCGAAATTAGAGTAATTCCTGAAAAGTTTAAATAAAATAATTTGATTTTATCTCTCAGTTCAAAGTTGTTATCCGGGTCGCAGTGGTGGCTTGAAACCTAGTAAGAGACGATCACGTCTAATACAAAGACACAATATAGAGCACAACTCCTAAAAGTAGTGTCAGATCAAAACAAGAATTACACTATTAAACCTGCCTTGTCTAAAACCTCTATATAGGAAACTTACCGTCTCTTGGCTTGAACAACAAGGAAAATATATTGGCTTGAAAACCAAAAGAGTGGTTGAAACCACGATGTTCTGCATATACGGCCTCTTTTTTTTTCTCTCTACCTCCTCAGATAGCTTGGCACTGGAAAATCGCAGAGAACTATTTAATGGCTTATTTTAAAGGAAATTGATTTGGTTGAATTATAATAAAGAACAAATCATCGTAAGTGAATATGTAAAAGATCGGTATAGTTACTTATAAATGTGGATTGTGTAAGTTTCATCGGTATCGTGGAATTAGAAATAGATGAAATATAGTAAAGAACAAACCATGGCACAAATTGGACTTACTTAGCTACCTGTTATTTTTTTTCGTCTCTTACTATTCAAAATAAGAAATTGACATTGGCTTTTTCCTGTCGGTAATTTTTTTGAGACATTTTATATTAAAGAACGAATTCTAGCCCATTATAACTTAAATATCCAATACAAGATATAGCTTGGAACCCTGGACGCACGCTGGGCTAATAGCCCTTTGCACTTTAGTGATTTTTTATTATTAAAGAACGAACTCTTTTCCCTAGCAATCATGGATTCATCAGGGTTGCAGCGGTGGCCTGCAACCTAGTAAGAGACGATCACGTTCCATAGTAAAAACTACAATAACCCATAGCTCCTAGAAATAGAGCCAGATCAAAACAAAAATTACGCTTTCAAAACCACCTTGTTCAAAACCCCTATATAGAAATCTTATCGTCCCTTGGCTTGAACAACAATGGAAATATATTGGCTTGAAGAAGAAGAAAAATGGCTGCAGCCACGATATTCTGCATCGAAGGCATATTTTTTCTCAATTTTTCTTCCACAGTTAGCGTGGCGCCGGAATATCATAGAGATCTGTTTAAAGGCTCATTTTAAAAGAAATTGCTATGTCTAGGGCCATTTGTAATAAAAACAAGTTTCTAACATAAAATCAATTTTATGAAAACTGCATTTTCGGGTAACACTTGAGGAACAAATGTTATAAGCATCATATTGCATACGAAGATACAAATAGGATTTTTAACAATATAATCCGGGTCACAGCGGTAGCTAGCAACCTAGTAAGAGACGATCACGTCCCATACTATACAATTACCTATAACCACTAAAATACAATTACCCATAACTCCTAAAAATAGAATCAGATCGAAACTTAAAGTACACTATTAGAACCGTCTTGTCCGAAACTCTAATATAGGAAACTTTACAGTCTTGGGGCTGGAACAACAAAAAAAATATGTCGGCTTGAAAAACAGGAATAACTAACAAAAAACCTAAATCTCTAACTGATGGTAAGTAATTCAACGTATAGTCCAAATGGTATTACGTACCGTGCAGGGCAGTATCCAGAATTTTCATTCGAGGGTTCTGGGTTTGTTCGGAGACGGGGGGGGGGGGGAAGGATGCCACTAAAATAATTTTTGCTTGGAGGGATTTATTAGAAGAATGAAGACGGGAGGTGTACTTCCCGTGGACTTTGTTTAGCAGTCTCAACTAGGAGTTTTTTTACCTGATTTTTTATAAGACAAACTTACAAGTTAAAGAAATACTTTACAGTTTTTCTGGCGAAAAAGATTTTTATCTGCATTTTTACAACCAATTTACGAGTCGGAGAAATTTTTGTTGGGGAAGGGGGTTCAAACTGGGCACCCCTAAAACCCCTTTGAAATGGCCCTGGCACTTCGATAATAATAATAATAGTAATAATAATGGCTGTACTTCCCTGTTTCTAGAAGTTGATACTATATAATCCGCCATTTTCAAGAGGATAACTTTATTCTGCTGAAATGGCCAAATCATTAGATCTAGGCGGCTCTGTAACCTTAAAAATCCAAGGAACTTATTCTAAGAATAATCTAAAATTTGATTTTGAAAGGTGGATAATTTTTACTAGTCTTTCTTTATTATGAATAAATTTTCTATTATCATTGACATTGCATTAGAATTAATGACCCATGCATTCACCCAAGATTTGACCATTTACAAGTGAATTTCAAGCTCTCAAGTTCAATTTACAGGAATTATGGTTCATTGAGACTTTGGAATGGGTTACATTATCATTGGCGATAATATATAAATATTGTTTTCAATCTAAACCTCAAGAGTGCAATCTATCTTCTTGGCTACGCCACCAAAACCAAGTTTTTAATAAGTAATACTGGTAAATGAACTTATTGTCTGGCAACTGAATTAATTATAGTAAGACGATTTGTATCGAAACAAAGGACTAACAAAGAACCAAAACAAAGGACCAATCTTGGGTCTATTTGCACCTATAAACCACGATTTTTACAAGATTTTTTTTTTTTTTTTTTTGTTCGTTTCAAAATTATTAAATTCTTTTTTGTCAGTGTTAAATTCGACAACACTATTCGTTTATAAAAATCCAATCTATTGATCAAACAGTTCGTGGTAACGAACTGTAAGTAAGGAGCGACACGGCGCAATAGTGATCAAAACTCTATAAAACGGAATTTTGATACCAGTAGATATATCAAAAGAATCCATTTATTATGCTGATTCCAAATATATAGGTTTTGTTAGGTCTAGTGTTGTCCGTCAAAGGCTACGAGCCGGACAGTATTTGTCTGATTTTCGAAAAAGGGGAAACCCCCCTAAAAGTCAAAGAACCTTAACAAATATCACATCACCAGATTTAACGTATTAGAGAACCCTGCTGCAGGGGGATACAAAATGTGGAATTTTTTTCCCAGAATCACACGACCACAGATACGTGTTCAATTTTTTTTCCCAGGGGTGATTGTACTGACCCAGTGGCACAAGAATATCTGAAGAGGGCTCATTCGAACGGAAATTAAAAGTTCTAGGGCCCTTTTTAAGTGACCGAAAAAATTGGAGGGCAACAAGGCCCCCTTCCACGTCCATTTTGTCCCAAAATCGTTCGATCAAAATTTTGAGATAGCCATTTAGTTCAACATAGTTGGAAGGCCCAATAACTCTGCCTTTGGAGATAACACGACCTTTCACAGCCCTTGGGGAAAAGCCTTTAAGTTATAAGATTTACCTATTGTTTACGTATAGTATTTGTTATTGGGAAGCATACATACGTTTTTTGGGTGGGATGGCGATTTTTCTGTTGGGGGGATTTTCCACAGGAATAATATTCCATCGGGAAGGAGGTCTTCTGGGGGAGAACATTTAAGGGGAAAATTTACACTGGGGGAATTTGCCAGAATTCATATACACAATTCTTTTTTTATGTCTTACTTTCTTTTTGCCGACTCAATTCTACGCGTGGAGATGTTAAGGATAATTGTCCAAGGTAAATTTTCATGGGATTGAATTGTCTAGAGGATATATCCGTGGGGAGGGGGAATTTTTCCCTGGGGGGGGGGGGGTGGAGCCATATTTCTTGGCATTGTTTAAAAATGACCAGAAACTAAACGTAAACAAGTTTTTTCAACTGAAAGCATGGAACAGCATTAAAAGTTAAATCAAAAAGAAATTATTACATGTATGAAGGGAAGTTGCCCCCTCCTCAGCACCTCTCTCTTTACGCTAAAGTTTGAATTATATTCCAATTCTTTAAGAATGACTCCTGAAACACAAGGGTCGTTTAATTAGAACAACAAGAAGCTTTTTGAAAAATACTAAAAAACTTTAGCGTGAAGAGTGAGTTGCCGAGGAGGAGGCAGCCCCATCATATACGTAATAATTTCTGTTTGTTTTAAGTTGTAGTGTTGCTCCTTACTTTTAGTTGTAAAAACTTGTCTCGCTTTTTTAATTTAGTTTCTAATAAAAGCTACACCTCAAAAGGAAAGCCATGCCATGCCTAAACTATTTGACATCCTTTTTTTTATTTCTTGTTGATGATTTTTCACTCACGTTTCTTTCTTCTTTTTTTTTAATTTAGTACCTGCTACGACCAAAAATTGCATAACTCTGCATGGAGGTATTTTTCAACTAAAAATTACATAGCCAGTTTTCTGAAAATTATACAATATGGCTGTGTAAGTTTCCATTTAACCAGTTCAAACATCAGATCCCTGGGGACACAAACTTTCAGAAATCTTGTACATCGTTGGTTCGAACGAAACGTGGCAGAAGTGTGCCAAACGTGGCAGAAAGTGTGCCAAGCTTGGCGGAAACTGCGTCAAGCGGGGTGAAAACTGTGCGAAGCGTGGTGAAACTGCACGACACACGTGGTGTTCTGAGAAGCTCACAATTAGTGGAAACTGGGTGCCATCTCGATCAGAAATCTTTTCACTGTCCTTGGTACTGAGTAATTTTTGAAACAGGCTTTTCGTCAGTCATACTAACTAATATAAAACAAATCATATTCATTATTGAGAGCCCAAGAAATGTATACTTGTCTCCTTGCTGAACCAATGAAATTCAAAACTATAGAAGTTCCCAGCTATTGCGGTTATTGGCCTGGCGAGGTTCCTTATGATCAATATTTTCTCTCTTGTCATAGAAAATATGAAATTCTAAAGAAAGGAAGAGCTTCGATTATGATTGGCTCAAGAAATATTAAGTGACGCCTACTTATGAAATGTGAACTTGATGAAACCTGTAAAAACTAGCTACTTAGCAGTTCTTATGCTTAGAAACAGAGGCGTCAATTCACAAAAATCTAGGGAGCGGATTGCAAAATGTGTTTTTCATTCTTCGGGAGGGGGGAGGTATTTTGCAGATTTTTTTAATTTTTTTTTTTAGTGAAGATACCCAAAAAAATTATTTCAATGAAAATAAAAAAAGTATTTTTCAAAATATAGGAGGCAAAAGTCTACAGCGCACAATTGCTCCTAGCCCCCCCCCCCACACGTCACCCTAATTGACGTGTAAGATGAAAACAAGAATTATTTTACTAAAAGTAGGAAAACCTAGCAAAATTCTTTTTCGGTTAAAAATCAATTTCGTTAAGTTAGATATCATAAAAGCATAGATTGCTGCATTGCAGTGCCATAGCAATACCTTTTATGCATTTTTTTTTTCAAAACTTGTTCTAAAGCGAAAGATCTCTCGGATTTACAAACTTTTATTTACTTTTCCTGATGCTTCGGAATTTAACTCAGGCAGGAGTTTTCTAATTTCGGGGCCCAAAAGTGTTCGGTAAAACTGCTTCCTAGTTCTAGTATCCAGAAACATTCATTACATTAGTTTTTGTGTTTTAGGAAAAAGAAGATTTTCTATTGAAAGTAGGAAAATTTGTTGCTAAATTCTTGTTCACTTAACATTTTGTTGCGTGAAATAGGGTTTCTGAAAAGCCGGGATTACTATGTTACATTGCCCAAAACAATTGGGCATATCTCAAATAGAATTAAAAAAAAAATATTTTAAATAAGAAAGATCTGTGCAGCTCATACATTGTCATTTGATTGGGTTACAAAGGCTCATTTAGTTTTCGGGAGCAGGAGAGTATCAGCTAGAATCTGGTCTTGTGTACCCGGGCTGGTGCTATTTAGAATCTGAAATCGGTTGTCAGTTTTCTAATTTCGGAGCCCAAAAGCGTCTGAAGTCAGTAAAACTGCTGGCTAATTTTGTATTTCAGGAAAACCATCTGGTTGGATTTTCAAAGGCTTATCTAATTTACAGGAGATAAAGGAATGTTGTTATAATTTTAAATTTAGATAATTGCTGTCATAGTTTCCTGTCATAATTTGTCATAATCCAAAAAAAAATACAAAATATTTCAATACCTCTAGGTCAAATGTAATTGAATTTCTACTACTACTAGCAACTCACTGCAGCACCAAGCCTCCTGAGTCCAGAACAGCTGCTCACACTACACCTCCAATCTACTCTTTTCAAAGCTTCACTCTAAGAATTTTTAATTTCCTTTAAATCCCTTCTTACGGCCAATTCGGGGGCGACCGGCTTTTCGTTTGGCCCTAGATGGATCAACCAGTTCGTGGTAACGAACTGTAAGTAAGGAGCGACCCGGCTCAATAGTAACCAAAACTCTAAAAGCGGAATTTTAATACCAATAGCATATATCAAAAGAATTGGATTTTTATGCTTATTTGAAACATATTAGTTTTATCAAGTTTAGTCTTACCCATCAAAAGTTAAGAGCCTGAGAATATGTGCCTTTTTTTCTGAAAAAAAGGAGGAAATACCCCCTAAATGTCACAGAATCTTAATGAAAATCACACCATCAGAATTAGTGTATCAGAAGACCCTGTTGAAGAAGTTTCAAGCTACTATCTGCAAAAATGTAAAATTTTGTATTTTTTGCCAGAAGAAAGATCACGAATGCGTGTTTATTCAATTTTTTTCCAGGGGTGATCGTATCACCTCAGTGGTTTTAGAACATCATGAGAGGGCTTATCAAATAGAAATTAAAAGTTTTGGTACCCTTTTTGAGTTACCAAAAAAGTGGAGGGTAATTAGGCCCCCTCCCACGCTTATTTTTACCCAAAGTCCCCTGATCAAAATTTTGAGATATCCATTTTGTTCAGTATAGTCAAAAAATCCAATAGTTATGTCTTTAAGGATGACTTCATGCCCCAAAGTCCCCGGGGGAAGGGCTGCAAGCTGTAAACTTTGCCCATTGTTTACATATAGTATAGGTTATTGCGAAGCAAACAGAAGTTTTCAGGGGGATTTTTTTCTAGTGGGAGGGGGGTCTTGGGAGCGTGTTACGTGTGGGGATCTTTTCATGGAGGAATTTTTCATGGGGAAAGGAAATTTTCAATGAAGGAGGCGCCAGATTTCCCAGCACTGTTTAAGAAACGATCAGAAATTAAATCAAGAAAAACAGGTTTTTTGAACTGCAAGTATTATTACGTATATGAGGAAGTTCGCCTCCTCGTCAATACCTTGGTCTTTACGCTAAAGTTTTCTTAGTACTTTCAAAAGAGCTATTTATTCTAACTAAACGGCCTTAGTGATTCAGGGGTCATTCTTAAAGAATTGGAACAAAATTCAAACTTTACCGTAAAGAGCGAGGTATTGACAAGGGGGCAAACCCCCTCAAATACGCAATAATTTCTGTTTGTTTTAAGTTTTAATGTTGCTCCTTATTTTCAGTTGAAAAATTTGTTTTTTTATTTAATAGCCGAAAAGAACGGTCTTTGGCAGTCTGCCATCCTTCATCCGCAAAACATGTCCTAGCCATCTCACCCTTTCCCTCAGTATACCCCAATAAAGTAGGATAGAACCACATTTTCTTGCAGCTTGTTTGACGTACGGTCAGTCAAGAGGGTACCTAAGAGGAAACAGACAAGTCAATAGGATGCTCTGACTCCTACACGTTCCGAAGAAACCTAAAAGTATAGAAAAATTGTATTCAATATGCTATTACTGCTAATTTATGGTACTCGTGGTACCAAAGGACCCTCGTTGGATCTAATGCTCTTCTCTCTAACTAGAGGTTCAGTACGGTAAGTTAATGTGTGTACATCTAAGGGAGGGGGCTGAAGAAGTCTAAGGTAATATACCTATTGCTATTGGGCTGCTATTTCTCCTCCACTATTTTATTGGCACTTTTTATCACTAGTGGCTTAAATTATCGTAAGACATAGGCAGTTTTTTTAAGCGTGGGGGGGGGGGGGGTTGTTTGTTCGGCAGGAGGTGGCTTAGTGAGGATATATGCTTTAGGGTAGTTAAAAAATTTGACTGCGATGTCCTTTAAATAGAAATTGCAAATTTTGTTGAATCACTAGTGTGCGTACTTTACAACAACATATCGTTGCTGTTACGCTTAGAGGTCGTATCTCACATTTGAGGCTAGAAATAATTACCAGAAACTGTTTTATGAGCTTCATTTAAAGGGAGGATCAATGGCCAACGTAAATTCAATCACATTTCGATTTTAATGATCTATATTATCCTGCTGTTTATCCCTTTGAGAACAGCTTAGAAAACCAATGTCAGATACGTCAGAAAATTCATGGCAGGATGCTAAAACCTTAGAATCTGATATGCCACTAGTACCTGTTTCTGTTGAATTTTCTATTCAAGGAATGAAAAGATGAGTTTTCGGGGATAACACTCCCAGGAGGGCCATTCCGAATGGAGGAAAAGAAATGTGTTCTCTGTTCTCAAAATGTGTTATTCGCGTTCTGTTCTCAAAAATGTGTTATTTTTTCAAATGTAGAAGCAATCACTTGAACGTTCCCAACATCCATAGTAGTTACTTACCATCAAACCAATTTCCGGAAAAAAAAATCAAATAATCCTATTCAATTACTTCTTGTAAAAAAAAACAATAAGGAAATATATAATTTGAGCTCTTTCACATCCACAAAGGTCATCTTAAGTAATTGAATTGCATATTTTTTTTGTGTTACTACCCTGATTTAGCGAGTTATATTTTGAATTTAAATTTTTTGGCTTTTCCCTTTTTGCCAGGTTATATCTTCACTCCCTGTTCTTATCCTTTTTATTCCACTTTTCTTGTTTTTTTTTTTCGTTCTTACTGGTATTTAACGTTCTTACTGGTAATTGTAAGTAAGGAAAAAGGTTCAAAATGGTGTTTGATGAGGCAAAATATTCAGGGATAGTTTTTTTTCTCTCACTTTTATTGTCTTTTTCCTTAGTCTGGGACCCCTTTTTAGCCAAAAGCTTCTCCACTGTTTTTGACTGGCAGTGGATCTATAAATTTTGGAAGAAGGGGGTGCATTGCCTAAAAAAGAAAATTAAAAAAGTTTCCCATTTAAAGCAGAACCACAGAGGAAAGATTGAAATTAATCTCTGTTCAAAATTTTTAACCATCTTGTAATATTCTTTGTTTTACATCTTGACGTCCGATAAGTTCTCATTTTTTATCCAAAGACATGTCTTTTATCTGTTTTTGTGGAGTCCCATCATTTTGGACTCAAACCTCCCTCTGCAAATCCATACACCAATTCAAATTTTGACGACTGGTATTTTGCCCACTCCTTTGGAGGAGGGATATTCCATTACCCTTTTTTCTGAATCATTGCTCATAACCCAAATTAATAGTCTTTAAACGTCGTAAAGAGCAATCAAATTCATTCAAATTATTGACAGATTTCATGTATGATTGAAACAGAGGTACTCACATGGTGGGACAAAGAACAAGTGGACCCTTTCACCTCAGACAAAACCAAAAATAAATCTTGCAAAAATTGCGTTGGAATCTTAAAGATAGTCCATACATTTCTAGCAAAGGCCTTTTTAACCCTTGACATGAAAAAAAATTCAGTTGGTCAACCCCTTATAAACAAACCTGAAGGTGACGCTTGTATTTTATACGCGCTTACTGCTATCACAAATCACCATTTTCTTAAATTGAGCCAATCCAATCTAAACCTAGTACCTGATTCCATTTTTTTTTTTTTTTTTTTTTTTTTTTTTATAGGAGTTACGATTATATACGTATGTTCATTAATAGGCCTTTTTTATTTTTATAACGTTATTCATGCACCAGTAGACCATACATATGATGCAATTATTGGCCTAGAAAAACCATTAGAGGTGGCGCAGTGTTGGGCTCGTCTCCCTTCCAAAGACTGCAAAACCATAGAATATGTGCTGGAAACGCCATTTTTGCAAAATAGGTTTTAACAAAGATTTGATTAGTCTTGTCCTCCTCCTTCTCAAAATAAAATAGCTAGTTCTAAGAAATATTCTATTCAAAGACCATTATCTTTAAACTAAGAACATTGTTATTTAAAAGCTTAGACCAAAAATGATATGGCAAATTACACTAAGTTTCCCTTGACCCCCTTTTTTCCTTCTAAAATCACCGGCTCAAAGCAGCAATCAATATTACTTTAATTTTGTTAGTCCTCTCATAAAACTATTTATTTATACTGTTACTATCACTAGCTTGGCTGTCGCACGTCGCTGCGATCTAAAAAGAAAGCAAGATCAAGGAAAATTTCCCCTCCCAGAAAATTCCCCTTGGAAAATTCCCCCCGGTTAAATCACCCCCTGCGCAGAAAAATCCGACCGCGGAAAATTCTCCACTGCGGAATATTCCACCACTGTAGAAAGTTCCCCCCACAGATAAATAACGATCGTGCTTTTAAATTTAAGAGTATTTGAAAATTTTACCCGGTAAATTCCTCTCGCGAATAATTCTTCCCCCAGAAAATTCCCTACCAGAAAGCCCCCCCACCACCAGAAAATCTCCCCAGAAAATTTCCCCCGTGGAAACTTTTCCCCCCTCCCGTGAAAAATTCTTCCCTAAGAAATTCTTCCCCTCCCCGCAGAAAATTTCTTGGAGATCGGATGAACAGTGTAGTAATGCACACAGGACACGCAGACACACATTTGTTTTTATTTAAGTAGATTTCCGTAGATTATCTGGCTGTGCAGCATAATCAAGAGAATTATCTCTGTTTCCTTTTCCTAAAGAACGACATAATTCGTCTTTTCTTGACTTCTATATAAGTTTTCTTTTCCTTTTTGCCCAACGCTTTCAGGCAATTTTGCTCTCAAGGGTGGGTTTAGCCGCTGGTTCAATTTCATTGAATGAGTATGATTTTCAAAATTACTGTATTCTTCGTTCATGCTTTCACGAAATTACAACCCAGGAAAGAGAAAAGAAAAAATAACCATTTCTTGTTTTCGGGAAAATTCCCTTTGAATTTCCCTTTTCATCTAGAATGGAAAGAATCTTTCATTGTTGTCCAGTGACCCTTTAATTTCCTAAATAAGCTCTCTGTCGAGTATTTTTGTAATCTTTCTTTATGAGAATTCTGTTGTGCGTCATTAATTGTACAGGGTTGCCAAAAAAAACTCGACTGCTCTATTGGATGCTTACAGAAAAATTAATTAGGATTGGGGATTTTGAAGAGCTTTAGTGAGCATTTAATATGTGATCGAACCTTTTTTCAGGACGTAAAAACATCGCATCCCTGCAAAATCTTTAATCGTTTATTAGCCTATAAGGAATCAAACAAAAGTTAAACGTCCATCTTTGATTGGAATAAAGATATGGGATGAAACCTAAACATTTTTGGGATTCTCAAGAGGAGAACAAAATAAATGTTTTAAATAAAATAGGGGTAAAAAAATTTGATGGGTTGGAAGAACAATTAAAATCTACAATCGTAATGAATTCAAAATATTAATAAAGTCCTCCCCCCTCCCTGTTTCTTCCTTTCAATCTCTCTTTCTCTCTCTCTCTCTCTCTCTCTCTCTCTCTCTCTCTCTCTCTCCCTCTCTCCCTCTCTCCCTCTCTCTTTCTCTCTCTATCAGCATTGATTTTCAGTCAGGTTAAACAGTTCAAAAGCTGAATAATCTTCATGCACAGTCATGTGTTTGAAAAGAACTCCATATGAAGTTTTTCATAGGAAGAAAAAAACTTCAAACTTCATAATGAAGATTACTTTAGGTTCTCTTTCACCCCCCCCCCCCAAAAAAAATTGGTCGTAGTTATTTAGGAGCTGAGTATTCTTGGATCTAATGGTACCCAGCGTTACCCCCTCCCTCTCTAATTGAATAGTTTATAAGTTTTAAAATCCGACCCAATGGCTTGTTGTGTCCTCTTTAAGGAAGTACTAAGAATCCTGGCGCGCCTCGTGTTTCCCGCTATTTATTCATACCAGAAAAGAACTTCAGAGAATATTTAGACTCCTATTAGGGTATGAATGTTTAAAATATTATATTTTACGAGAGGAAAAAGAGTTTAAATTTTAGACATATTACGTGAGTTATTAGCGCTCACTTTGGCAACAATGTAGGGAAACTAATATACATGAAGACTTTAGGAGACTAAGTCCTCCAGTTGGTTCTCTTCTCCCATGCAATGCGCATCTCGTGAATCCATCCAGAAAGAATACTAGTCTTCTTCAGTGCTAATCAATATAAGAATATTGACGTCCATATGGTCACTCCAGGGCCAATTCTAATGGAACTATTTCACGCAAATCCAGGGGAAAAGGGACCAGCGAAATAGCCTGTAAAGAGTTATGTCTGACATTATATTGGATATTAGAAGAGGAATATGCCGGATTTCTTTGAAATAAAATGAGGAATGGATAGAATTAAGCAAACAGCACCTTTTTAGGGTTTTAAAATAGAATTTGATGCAATAATAAACTGAGTCGTTGAAGTGAAGAAGTTTCAAGAGGTGACTGAAAAGAGCTTTGTAGAAAAGTCTAATGAAGTCATTTTAATATATATATTCGACTTTCAATATATGAATGCCAACTAGCAGGGTCCCGAATCAGGTGGACATGATTGGGGGGGGGGGGCTGCCCAAAAAATTTAAAAATACCTTTTCGGGGTATTTTTATTAAAAGAAATAAAATAAAACACGGAAATGTACACCCCAGATTTTGAAATATATCTTTCTCTGTACCTTCATAAAAAAAATAATTAGCTCCCCCCCCCATCACATGCATGCTAGTGAATTGGCTCCCCTGACCACTCGCATTAGTAGTAGATCCTATTATCCATCACACTGTACGAAAAAGGAATTACTACACCGCTAATGGTTTTAATGTTTCCTATTCAACACATTTTATTATAAAAAAATTTCTTTAGCCCTAAAGGCAGGCCATAGACAGACCCAGAAACGCTGTTCCTGGTTCATAGCCAAGGTGGTAAACATGCTCCACCCTTCATCTGGTTATTTTGAAAACAAAACACACCTCCATTTTTTGGACCATAATTGTCCAAAAATGGAGATGTAGCGAACATTTTTAGAAACTGTCCTAACTCTTAAATTAAAACCAGTATTATCATGTTTTTTTTTTTTTTTTTTTTTTTGTATATCAACATAATTTTTCTTATTTTTACGCGAGTGAAAATTGTGGACCACGTTTGCCACACTGACAGCATACCCCTTCTCTGAATTTCAGAAATACCTCACACTTTCATTGTCTTGCAAAGTGTTACATCAGAGTTAAAGTTATGACTTCTATGTTGTCTTTTATAATATATCCTACATTGAATTGATCCCCGTAGGCCAAAGAAGGCTCAAATAAGGGGACAAGATTGATTTAAGATTGATCATACTGAAGTTAGGGCGAATGATTTTCAGCATCTGTTTGTCGGTTTTCCTTCATCATAGATTTCCAGAGGTTCAACAATTGAACCCAGTTAGAACTGGGTTCATGAGCGTAGGGAGGGGGTGGCAGGGGAGCAGACGCCCCTCTAGACCTTCAAATTTACATCATATATGGCTGAAAAAGTAGATGGTTGGAAACGCAGTTGATAAAAGGCCCTCCATCACACTATCGACTGCCTCCCCTAGACAATATGCTGCCTACGCCCATGACTGGGTTCTAACTGGTAAATGTGTAATATGCCACCTGAGGTTTGGTGTAAATGTGCCACCCTAAAATAGCCAAGACAATTTGCCCGTTTTTCTTAATCAAAATAGTTATTGAATTCAATTAAGTTTAATGACTCAGCTCAATACAACACAACAACAAAAGGTTACAACCCAATGAATTTATAAGAGTAGACCACAAAATTGGGAAATGAAAGGCTGAAAGAAGAAAGGAAAACAAAAGTTAGAAAAAAAGTACTGCCGGGTAAGCAGTGCACAGGAGATGACCAGACCAACAAAACCAATAAAAAAGTCTTTGTAAAGGGCTTACTCCCTATCACACAAAGCTCAATAAATAACAATATTTGGCTTTTTGTTGTTTTTTGTTTCAAGGAAGGTTTTTGAAATCGATTTAGATGAGGAAACACAAAATTTCACTAATTTAGTTCCATTTATGAAAAGAGCCAGGTAAATATTGTGTTCAAACTATGAGTTTTAAATATTTTGGGTTTCTAGGAGGTTTACTAGTTTGTTTGTTTTTGTGTAACTGTGATTAGTTACAAATACGGACTCCAGCAGCCAGTCTCTCTTGTTGTGCCATCTGTCTTTTATAAGTTATATTGATAAAATATTTTACGCTCAATGGATAAGTTCTGCTTTTTAGGTGGATTATTTGATGTGCTGTATGGTTCCTCTTCATAATGGTTTTCACGCGCTTGGGTTGTTACTTTATTACAGCATCACCTCCTTTGTTTGGTTTCTTTCTTCTGTTTTTGGTTGTTTGACTGATCCGGGTGCGTATATAAATTAATTAATTAATTGTTAATTAGAGACAATTATTAACTGTTATTAACTTTATGGTACTGTTCTATTAACTGGGCTCTTTTATATAGTGCTAGTTTGGTTAATGTTAATAAAATAAAATAAAATAGGATGAATATATAATATTTTAGGAACAAATTTGGGCTATATATTTGCACATTAGGGGGGTAGGGGGGCAAAGTATAACATATATTAAATATGTAACCTAGCCTAACCTCCCCCCCCCTAAAGCCCAACAAACAACAATTTAAATACAGTTCTTGCCTTTGTTTATATCCCAGAAGGCATTGTAAACCTGTTTACATCACCCGTCCCGATCTATTTCGTGGCTGGTATGCATTGCCGTATTCAAAAGAATTCGGTTAATAGAACAGTACCAACTTTATTCATAATTTAAAAAAAAAAATTAGAAATTTTGAACGTATTCTTTCAGTGTGAGCAACGCGTCCCTAGAAATTTTTGAAAGACCTCCGGCAAAGGCAAGTTGCCAGGACTTTTTTATAGATGAAGGCAATAAAAAATGAAGGCGGGGATAATAAAAACAAATTTTATTCGATAAATTGAAAAAATCTATAGAATATAGAGTTTCGGGGGCATGGGCCCTGATGCTTCCCCTGGATACGTACATACTTCGGCTAGTGGATTTTGGCAATTGCCCTTAAGAATTTGAAACTTAACTTAGGCAAGGTAAACTTTGCTATCAATGTTTAGGGCTGCCAATGAGGTTTGTGCTCTATCTGGAAATTCTTGGTGTTTTATTTTCTGCAGTTTTATGGTTTTAATAGACAGCTTTCTGACATCAGAATAGCGCATGTTAAAAATATTACAAAACAATATAACGTTACAAAAACATGTACGTTAAAAATAGCATATTTCGCAAAAGTACAATTTTGGAAACTTAAGAACCCCACGTTATACTTTCTCAGCATCATTGAAATCGTGTTAGCTACTAATGTTACGGTACGTTTTTTTGTCGAAATTTATCTAATGTTGAATGTTAGAAACAATGAACAAACCTCAATGAAACCTCAGAAAGGATAGGGCAAATGGGTAGCGGGAGAAAAAAAAGTAGATTATAGTGGCTATGAAACACACAGGTAAAGTATTTGATAGTGGTTATTAAGGTTGTTTTGTTTTTGTTTTTTTTATTGGGATTTTATATGAGTAGTTAAAGGTTGGAAAAGTTAGAAAAGGGAAAGGAAATGTAGGAAAACTATGTATGTATATTTTTTTAATATTATATAGTCTATTTATTTAAAAAAAAAACAATGAACAAAAAATAAGAAAAAAGCAAACGATGCTAATTTTTGGCAAGTGAATAAAACAACAAGACAAAGCAGATATTTCGTCAGGATTTCGGCTAAATCTAAACACATACGGAGGAATATTTTTTGTGAGGAATTAATAATAAAAAAAAAATTACAGGGTAGGTAACAATAATAATAAATATAAATTTTATTCTAGAATTTGGATAAGAAGTCTTTGTGTATCTAATTTTTTATCTCAATCGTTCCCTGAAAGATTGTTGTAAAGTAATTACGGTTCAAGCTAGGGTCGCCGCATCAAAAAGAACTAAACGATTTGAGTGTTCAAAACCGTGGAGGGCTAACGCAAAAATCGTTATTGTAACGAATCAAAATTCTTTCCAAATTCGTAATTCCATGACTCAAAATTTATTATCAAAACTGTTATTTTTCCTTTTAGATCTTAGAGGTTTGTCAATTGAAAGTTTTTGTTCGTGGGTTTTTGTTTTTCTTTCTCATTCTTCGTTCTTTGACGTATGATCTGTATTGTCAGTATGGTCTTAGAACGCAAATGTTTACTCTCTAATGTTTCAACGTGAGACGGGATTTTGCAACTATTTGACAGATGGGATTTAGTTTTACTCATTTACACAATTAAATTTTTACGATTTGCTGCATGTTTCATATTTGTGTTTCTTTCCTTTAGATTGAAAAATATTTTGAAAAGATGCGAAAAAAAAACAAAATTGGAAAACAATCATATGTAACTTTTCTATTATATTATCTTATCCTGTTTTCTTATTTAAAAGTTTTCTAATTAAAAATATGTTGAAAAGATATGAAAACATCCGAAAATTAGAAATATTTGATATTGTTTCAGAAATCTAAGATCATATTCTCGAGGGGGTGCCCACTTCCCGCTTTCTGGTGTACATCTCTTAACGCCAGGTGCGCCGTAGAGTTCTGCCACGCTTGGCAGAGTTTTTGCACCAGTAGGCTCACTTCCAAAATGATTGGTACATACTACGTGGAGTACTTCATTTCTCGAAGTGGACAACGCCTCGCAAATGCTAAGACAAAATATAAATGATATCATAATTAAGGCTCGGTGAATAGATAGATCTGACACTAATTAATCTCATGATGTACGTACCTTATCTTTTCGACACAACTGTGACCTCAGAGGTATATTAAGCAGTCTTTTTAACTATTTTGAAAAAAAAGACAACTCAAAATTCTATTCATTGCCACGGGGGGCTGCCGGCACACCTAGAGACAAAGAAGGGCAAGGGAAGAGAACTGGTTGCCCTACAATTACTTTTAACCTTTAATAAAGTCACTAAAAGTTTTAGTTTCCGATCAAATGAGCACCCTGGCAAGTTTTTAATACCATTCTTCTATGTGCAGGGGCCAGGGGAAAAACCAAAAAATAAAAATAAAAAAAAATATTGTGGAAGGTACTTTGCCCTTTAGTATATCAACACTAGTTCATTAATTGTGCTGTGTGAACACACTCGTCAAAGTGACAAAGATACTCTTTCCATCCTCACATAATGTCACTAATGCTTCGTTAAACTTTCAGAATCCTCAACAGCCGAAGTCATCACCCATACAATGATTTACTCCATTTAAATCGCCTCGGGACGCCCCCTCCCAATTTTATGCCGGTACGTCAAAATTTAAAAGCATCTCTTTAAAAATGTAAAACGCCTGTGAAAAAGTCATCATTAGAAAGGCTTTAAAAGCGGCGTCTGGGACATGTAGGGATCCACTCGCGTGTGACACCCATTGTTTCCATGCCATTGTGTCACACCTGACATTCTCAACTGATATGTGACGAAACAGCTGGATTTATTAATGCTTTCTCCAGCCAAAAAGGGGTTTAAAAATAAGTGATAAAAACAAAAGGCATTTCTTAGAGGACAGATTGATGGATTCCCAGGAAAGTCTGAAATTACAGTAGCATATTTCCGTCTTTGAAGGTAATATCAAATTCTTTTTGAACTGTCTTTCTTTTGACATCAATTTCCAATTCTGAAATAAATTCATTAATATTTATGAAAAAATGTCCATTGAATATATTGGTCAAACCTCAATAAGAAAAGAGGACAAGGGAGTTTTCGGGGAGACCTAATCCTAAAAAAATTGATTTCTTGACCAAAAAGATCAGATTTCATGATTTTTTTTATTTTCTAGGACTTTTTAGGATTTTTTTGATTTTTTTTTTAATTTTCTTCACATTTACGTTCCTTGGTCACAGTGTTCTTTTGTGCTGATTAAACGCCATTGATCGCTGTTCAGGCTCATTAATTACTTACGGTACATAGAAACTAATAAATATTTACAAGTATCTGGCTGAGAAGTAAGCTCTCTGTAGTTATATTTGCATATTTTAGCACATTTTCCGGTAGCATACAGTAGCATCATTATAGTCATAAAATTATAATATGTAATTATAATATGTTCAAATTCTTTGGATTTGAATGAATTTTCACTTAAATTACCTTGACTATCTCTTTTGTTGTTCAAGCGAGGAGTAAATGTCCGTCCCCTTGCTTTCTCATTTGGTGCCACTGTAACTGACATTTCGTATCTCTTAATATTATAATCTATTAACCTTGTGCAGGGCCGAAGCCCTTCAAAGATCCTTATGTTGGTGATTTATGTTACAACTTTTTATTTTTCTGTAGGTACTTTTTGTTTATTTTAGGCTTTTTTCATTGAACGGAAAGTTTAATAACATTGCAACCAGACCAGTTGTTTTTATCATAAAATTACGTCGTATAATTTTTGAATCATTATTCTGTGTTTTCTGTCTAGGTGAATTTGACTTCCTCTTCTTTCCCCTAAAATACATGGACCCCATCATTGACAAATGATGACCCCAAACAGAAATATGACAGATTAGGTGACTCAAAATCAGAGATAAGAGTGACACTACTATGATTGTAAACACTAGGAAAGGTGGTCAGCTACAGTTACGACGGTTTATGTTATATTTTTATGCAAGCACGACAATGAAATCTTTGGATGAGCAATTGATAAATTTAACAATAATAAACCGTTCTTAGAAAGCTCTCCACGCTTGATCACAAAGTCGGATCTAAAGCAAAATCGTGGAAGGTGCCCATTGTGACAAGGGCGCCAATAATTGACATTATTTTCTTATGATGATTTTAAACGATTATCCTGATGGTTTAATAGACTTTTACGTTAGCCTAGTATGAGAGGACTTATTTAAGTGTGAAAGGTTAAAATTAACGTAACATAACTTCACCCCTTAGCAAAGACAATTATGTACGTAGTGTGAAAGCTGCTTAAGCATAAACAAAGCAAAAGCTTAATGGGGTGTGAAGGAGTGCCCCAATTGTGCTTATTTTTAAGTTTTGTTTATATTGCTTCCAGAATTGAGTGGGGGGAGGTTCTCAAGACGTATTTCAGGATTGGAAAAAGCTAGACTAAATATGCAAGCGATATTATAGTTCAAGGATAGCTGAAATATAAAGTTGTTAAGAAAATTTTCTTAGCGTCACAGGATTAACAACATCTTTTACATATTTATAACATATGATATACTTTTAATATTTTTAGACTGACATAAATCTTGGGAAGACACAACCGAAAGCAGGTGTCACACTTTTGTTGCAGTACGTTGTAAACTCTCTTTGTTCACTTCTCTACGTGAGCCGCACAGTTCCACCACGCGTTGCGCAGTCCGCATAAAAATTGTCACATTTCCACCACGCTTGGCACACGCCATCTGGTGTACGAGGGTTCCAGAAGTCAGTAGCTCATTGTTTTTTACACAGTTTAATAAAGCGAATCGCTATTGTCTTCCCTAAGACACGTTCCATTCTAATATATTTCCCAAATACTTTTCCGTTAATTTAGACTGAGGTTAAATTAACCTTGACAGATTTGAAGTAAAAGTGACACGCTTAGAATAGCTTTCAAAATGAAGCTTTTGGTTAAGGCCAAATCAATCACTAAAATACTTAATCTTTTTGTTTGTTTATTAGTAGGAAGACCAGGCTTCTCCATTTATCGTTTGGCTAGGTATCGTTTGGCATTTGGGCCGCAGCAACAAAAAGATAAAAAAACGAAAAAAAATTAGTTTTTTATGTCTGCTTTATATATATGTAACGTTGCCAAGTATCCTTGGAAGAAAGAAAATACATTTTATGTATTAACGTTTTATTGTGATAATAAAATGAACTAAAACCGTGTATTCTACCACACATTTGTCTGTGTTTGAAGGTATTTTCTTTTTATTATTTAAGTTTACCCACGAATCATTCTAAGCTAATAATTACAAAAACAAATTGTAAAAAAGAATTGTGTCATTTTGTTACTTTTATTCCTTGTTTATTATGAATTCACTAATAAAAGATGTCCATGCATAGTTGAATTGTATACAAAATACTATTACGGATTAATATTAATGTATCATACTACTACTACTACTAACAACTCACCGCAGCACCAAGCCACCTGAGGTCAACACAGGTACGCATGCTTCTCCTCCATCCCAATCTATTCAAAGCCTTCCTCTTTACACCCTCCCATGAAATTCCCATTTCGTTTAAATCTTTCTTTATGACATCCTCCCACCCCAGGCGAGGACAACCTGCTTTCCGTTCAGCCTTAGTCGGTTCGCCGAAAGGACAATTATTGGCAATCTGTCAACCTTCATCTGCAGAACGTACCCCAGCCATCTCAATCTTTTTTCATTATAACCCTAGAAAGTGGGATTGAACCACATTTTTAGTGCATCGTACTGTTTGAAATATGGTCAGTCAGCCGGGTACCCAGAACAATCCGTAGGCAATTTCTCTTGAAAACATCCAGCAAATCTTCATCCGCTTTTGGAGTGCCTATGCTTCAGAGCCATATTTGACTACTGTCATTACTGTAGCTTCCAATATTCTTATCTTGGTTTGCAGATTCATCTTCTTGTTCTTCCAAACTTTTTTAACTGTGAAAAAAACGCCCTGAGCCTTGGCTATTCTACTTTTAACATCTTCATTGCTCCCACCATCTTTACTAATAATACTACCAAGGTAAGTGAAGCTGTCCACCTGATCAATCTTTTCGTTACCCAGCGTCACCTTTTCATCCTCACTTATTGCTAGCCTCAGTGACTCAGTCTTTTGACGTTAATTTTAAATCCTATTCTAGCACCCTGAACTCGAAAAATCTCTAAAAGTTCATTCATTTTGCTCACACTTTTATCTAGGATGCTTAAATCATCAACATTATCTAAGTCCAGGAGAGACCCCCCCCCCCCCATTTGATTCCGTAGCCTCCCATTGCCTTTCCTGAGTTTCTTAAGACAAAGTCCATGAGAATGGTTCATATAAAGGGGATTGAACACAACCATCCTTAAATCCTGATTTAACACAAAACCAGCTGCTAATCTTACCTTAACCGTAGCAGTGTTATTCTCGTACAAAGCACTAATCACTTTGATGTATTTTTCTGGTATACCATACAAGAATAATACCTTTTCTAAAGCTCTTCTATCAACAGAATCGAACAGTTGCTCATAATCTATAAAACTGAGGACCAAAGGTGCTTGACAACTCAGGCACTTTTCGATCATTAACCCAAGAGTCAAAATTTGGTCGACACATCCTCTAAATTTTCTAAAACCGCACTGTTCTTCTCTTAAAACTTTGTCTACAGTATCTCAGTCTAAAAAGTATCATATTACTAAGTATTTGCTACCTACAGAGACCAGATAAATGCCTCAATAATTACAACACTCACTCTTATCACCTTTCTTATACAATGGTTTAATTAAGGTTTTCCTAAAATCATTAGGTACTTCCCCTTTTTTCAAAAATCTTATTCATAATCTTCAGTAACTTATTTCTAACCACAGAGCCACCATATTTAAAAAAACTCATTTTGCTCACACTTTTATCTAGGATGCTTAAATCATCAACATAATCTAAGACCAGGAGAGACCCCCCCCCACCCATTTGATTCCGTAGCCTCCCATTGCCTTTCCTGGGTTTCTTAACGCAAAGTCCATGAAAATGATCCATATAAAGGAGGATAGAAGACAACCCTGCTCGAATCCTGATTTAACGCAAAACCAACTGCTAACCTTACCTAAACCGGCGCAGTGTTATCAAACAGTTCGTGGTAACGAACTGTAAGTAAGGAGCGACCCGGCTCAATGGTAACCGAAACTCTAGAAAACGGGTTTTTGATACCAATAGATATATCAAAGAATCAGATTTCAATGCTGATTTCAAATATGTAACTTTCATCAAGTTTAGTGCTACCCATCAAAAGTTACGCGCCTGAGAAAATTTGGCTGATTTTCAAAAAAAGGGGGAAAGACCCCCTGAAAGTTATAGAACCTTAATGAAAATCACACCATCATATTCAGCGTATCAGAGAACCCTACTGTAGAGGTTTCAAGCTCCTATCTACAAAAATGTGGAATTTTACATTTTTTGCCAGAAGAAAGATCACGGATGCGTGTTTATTTGTTTGTTTGTTTGTTTTTTTTTCCCAGGGGTGATCGTATCGAGCCAGTGGTCCTAGAATATCGTGGGAGGGCTCATTGGAACGGAAATTAAAAGTTCTAGTGCCCTTTTTAAGTGACCAAAAAAATGGAGGGCAACTAGGCCCCCTCCCACGCTTATTTTTTTCCCAAAGTCACCCGATCAAAATTTTGAGATAGCCATTTTGTTCAGCATGGTCGAAAATATGATAAATGTGTCTTTTAGGATGACTTAATCCCCCAAAGTTCCCAGAGGGAGGGCTAAAAGTTATGAGCTTTACCCAATGTTAACATAAGTAGTAACCAAGGTACTATTTCTGAGCCTTGTATACGCCGTTTCAATTCTGCAACGCCCCCGTACCAAACAGGTTTTTCTAGTAGTTACAGGTCATCACACTCTTTGCCAAGAGGAACGTGTATAACTTGATTGGCGATTAGGATTTGAAAAAAAAAACTTGATATAATTGCGATGCTATAAGACTGGTTTCGCTTCATGGGTTCATTAATAGAAGGACTAATGTTTATGAAAAGGGTAATTACTTCTTTAGTTTACGAGATTTGCGAATTTTTTGCGAAAAGATATTTGCGTAGACGCTTACAAGGGACATTGCTAGAAAGTATTCAATAGCCTAATTGAAAAGTAACGATAGAATGACATTGTGACTTGACCTAGCTTTACCTCGCCGATGTGGTCTGTATAATACGTAAGTAACGTTTGAAAAATATTGTCAATTTAAAAAGAAATGGCTGAAAAGTGTTATGAGGGGGGTGGGTTGCATAGAGGGGTGAGTTGCACGAGGGTTCAGTTAAAGGGCATACAGTTGCACGGAGGGTTTCGGTTATACACGGGTTCAGTTACAAGGGGGGTTCAGTTGCACGGGGGGTACCCCTTTTTTTTTCGTAAATCGGGCTCCCTGTTTTCAAAATCCCTTTTTCTTCTGAGGCTTGGAGCATTTGGTGACTAGATATTAAACGTAATGAAATTTAGCACGGAGGTTCAGTTGTACAGGGGTTTCAGTTATACAGGGGTTCAGTTACATGGGGGTTCTTTGTGTTAAATAAGTAGTTTTTGTATCTTTTAAAAGAACTTTACGGGGATTGAGAGACTCAGTTGCCTAATTCCGTGTGATTTTTC
>JAQQPU010003452.1:12405-58828 GCA_029168905.1 Artemia sp. Kazakhstan ARC1039 | reverse complement strand
TTTTTAGAAACAACTCGGGATCAAACGTTCCCCCCTTTCCCAATGAGAAATTTTGTATATAAGCAATGCAAAAATTGCAAAATTTACAGACTCTTGTCCCAGAGGTTGTGGAGGCATGGCATCCCAGGAGGCATAGTTACTAGACCTTTTGAATAGTTTGAACAAAATTGCCATTTCAAAATTTCGATCAGTATTTATGAAGGCGGGACATCTAAAGAGAGAGAGAGGGAGGGGTTGGTTGCCCTCCAATCACTTTCCAACTTCTCCCTCAAGTTTTATAACTTCCCCCTGAAAGTTTTAACTTAATACCCTCAGCCGTTCCTGCGATTTTGATGATACGGTCTTTTGACAACCAGTATGGACACAGTGCGTTTTCATTTTGTCTAACATCTCCTGAAGGTTTCACCTTAACACCCTAAACCTTAGTGGAGACCCGGGACACACCCTCATTTCCTAATAATACAATCTATATGTAAACAGTGGGTAACTTCCCTAACTTAGAGCCCTTACCTCAGGGGCTATGGAGAAGCTTCTTGTAGTCCCCAGAGGCATAATTATTTGACCATTAGACTATTTTGAACAAAATAGCTACCTTAAAATTTTGATCGGTTGTCCATGGGAGGAGGATCGCAAAAAGGCGTGGGTAGGGGTCTCACCACCCTCCAATTATTTTAATTACAATGTTTTGAGTTGCAAGTAGTCGCAGTCAAAAGTTGTAGCATTCGCAAGTCGTAGTCGCAGTACTAGTAGTAATAGCCAGGAACATTTCAAGTTAATATCCTAAACTGTTTTTAATATATTGCAGGCACTCTTTTTGATACCCTGGATGCACATAATGTCTATCAATTTAATTCAACATCCCCCCAACATTCTCTGAAATTTCATATTAATTCCCATAGCCTTTTCAGACAGAATCAAACCTTTCCCCTTTCCCAATGATAAATCCTGTATGTAAACAATGGGCATATAGTATAATTTACTACCCTTGCTCCAAGGGTTGTGGAGGGGAATAGCAATCCCGGCGAAACGGTTACTAGACCTTTGGCTATTTTGAACAAAATTCCCATTTGAAAATTCCAATCAGTGTTGATGAGGGCTTCTAAAAAGGGCAAGGGTGAGGGGTTGGTTACCTTCCGATCAATTTTCAACATTTCCCTCAAAACACCCTGAAAGTTTCAACCTAATACCCTCAGCAGTTCCTGAGAAATTGCTAATACGCCTTTTTGACAACCAGAACGTACACAGTGTGTTTTGATTATGTTCAACATCCCTCTCGAAATTTCCTGTAAGTTTCACCTAATATACTAAGCTTTTTAGAGACCCGGCACGTCCTCAGCCATTCCTGAGATATTGTAGATGCCCCTTTTTGACAACCAGCATGCGCATGGTGCTTTTTTATTTTGTTCAGCATCCTCCTCAGCATTTTCAGAAAGTATTCGCAACTAGAAATAGTCACAGTCACAGCCGCTTGTAGTTGCCCAGGTCGCAGTAGTAGTAGAGGCCTTGACAGTTTCAAGTTAAAACCCTTAGCCGTTCCTATGATATTGCAGATGCACTTTTTTGATATCCTAGATGGACGTAGAGTCTTTGATTTAATTCAGCACCCCCCCCCCCCCCTCAACATTCCCTGAAATTTCACCTTAACACCCTGAACCTTTTTGGACACACCCAGGACTAAACATTCCCCATTTCCCAATGATAAATCCTGTATGTAAACAATGGGCAAACTGCATAATTTACAACCCTTGCCCTGGGGGCTTTGGGGGCATAGCATGCCTGGAGGCATAGTTATTAGACCTTTCGACTATTTTGAATATAACGGTTCTTTTCATTTCGATCAGTGATGAGGGAGGATCTAAAAAGGGCATGGGTCCTTCAATCACCCTTCTGTACCCACTTCAATATGCCCTGAAAATTTCGATTTATTGTCCTCAACCGTTCCTTAGACATTGCTGATACGCACTTGTGACAACCATAATACCCACTAGTGTGTTTTGATTTTGCCGCAGTAGTAAAAGTAGTATTGCCCATAAAAGTTTCAAGTTAATACCCTTAACCGTTCCCAAGATATTCCATATACGCCCTTTTGATATCAGAATACAAATAGTGTTTTTTTTTATGTAGTTCAGCACCTCCTCAACATTCCCTTAGCCTTTTAAAACACACCCAGGGTCAACAATGGGTAAATTGCCCAATTTAAAAGACTTCCCCTGGGGGCTGCAGGAGGAACCCTTCTGTACCCACTTCAATATGCCCTGAAAATTTCGATTTATTCTCCTCAACCGTCCCTTAGACATTGCTGATACGTTCTTACCCACTAGTGTGTTTTGATTTTGCCGCAGTAGTAAAAGTAGTATTGCCCATAAAAGTTTCAAGTTAATACCCTTAACCGTTCCCAAGATATTCCATGTACGCCCTTTTGATACCAGAAGACACATAGTGTTTTTTTTATGTAGTTCAGCACCTCCTCAACATTCTCTTAGCCTTTTAGAACACACCCAGGGTCAACAATGGGCAAATTGCACAATTTATAACACTTCCCCCGGGGACTGCAGGGGGGGGGGGCCGGAGGCATAGTTATTAAACTTTAGACTATTTTGAGCAAAATGTTTCTTTTCTCATGATTTCGATCCGTGTTGATGAGGGAAAATCTAAAAAGAGAAAATGGGAGGGGGTTGTCCTCCCATCACTTCCCAATATACCCCTATAAATACCCTGAAAGTTTCAATTTAGTACCCTCAGCTGCCCTTGACATATTTCTGATTCAGCCTTTTGACCACCAGCATGCACATAATGTATTTTGATTTTGTTCAATATTACTCTCTACAGTCCCTGAAAGTATTCGCAAGTAGACCCCGGCGCCGCGTCCGATGAGGAAAGACCGGGGGCGGCGGGGCCAAAAACAGCAGCGGTGGCGCGCCACCGGCGCATCGCCGATAAGATGGCGGCGGCGTGCCGCCGACAAAAGTCAATGTTGACCGCAAACATTAATGTTTTCATCAGTCTTTCTCAAATAACAGCTTATACGAATTTACTTTCTCTACTCATTGACAACACACTTTCATAGGATACTCCACCTAGTACCTACTGGTAGCAACCAAACTGTCATATTCTTGTAAAAGTCTCTCACCTCCCTTCACACTCCCTTTTGTATTTTTTTTAAAGCAGCAATATAATGTTCTATAAGATCCGTCTCTGCTTCAAATTAAAAAAAAAAACTTTTCCAATACAAAAATATAAGATTTTATCATTTAAATATAATACTTCCCTAAACCCCTTCCCTCTGGATACCCCCTTGATAGGATACTGTCTCTGCTTTAAATTAAAAAAATAATTAACTTTCTGGCATCCCTGTTTTAAAAAATAAACAAATTTGAGATATTATCATTTAAATATAATACCTCCCTATGCCCCCCCCCCTCTGGATACCATCTTGATAAGATACCATCTCTGCTTTAAATTAAAATAATAATTAACTTATTGGCATCCCTGCTTTTAAAAAAAATCGAGGTATTATCATTTAAATGTAATACCTCCCTACCCCCCCCCCCTCTGGGTACCACCTTGATAGGATACCGTCTCAGCTTTACATTAAAAAAATAATTTAATTAATAATTAATTAGGTCACTATATGGTTCAAACAAACACGCGAAATAACGTAAACAGCTTAGTGTTCCTTGAAAAAAAATGAGGGTATGAGTAAAGGGGTACAATGACAACAACGCAAACGTCGAAATTATTCACATATACCTCAAATTATTGGAAAACAGTCATAGATTCGCCGAGGCATTCAATAAGTTCCAAAGAATCTAATTAAAAGAGAGCACACACAAAAGCCAAATTAGGCCAGTAGCCTATGAGAAATTGTAAAATACCCAGGACAATGAACAAGTCCCAATGGGGGGCTCTGGGTCTATCAAAATATTCCAATGGTTTCCCAGGGAATTTGATATCATTTTTTTCCGTCTCCACTTGAATGAAAAAAAATAAATATCTTTTTGGCATCCCTGCTTTCAATAAAAAAAAATTAGGTATTATCATTTAAAAATTATAGCCCCCTATCCCCCCCTTCTATAGGTAATAATATACAATTTTTTTATGAATCATATTTTGGGGTAAATTACCGTCTCTGCTTTAAATTAAAAAAAATAATTAACTTTCTGGCATCCCTGTTTTAAAAAATAAACAAACTAGAGATATTATCATTTAAATATAATACCTCCCTAACCCCCCCCCCCCCCTCTGGATACCTCCTTGAGAGAATACCGTCTCTACTTTAAATTAAAAAAAAAAAACTTTTTGGCATCACTGCTTTCAATAAAAAAAATTCAAGGTACTATCGCTTAAATATAATAACTCCCTATGCCCCCCCCCCTCTAGATACCATCTTGATAGGATAGCATCTCTGCTTTAAATTAAAAAAATAATTAACTTATTGGCATCCCAGCTTAAAAAAAAATCGAGATATTATCATTTAAATGTAATACCTCCCTACCACCACCCCCCCCTCTGGGTACCACCTTGATAGGATACCCTCTCAGCTTTACATTAAAAAATAATTTAATTAATAATTAATTAGGTCACTATATGGTTCAAACATTACAATGACAACAACACAAATGTCGAAATTATTCAGATATACCTCAAATTATTGGGAAACTGAGTCATAGATTCGCCAAGGCATTCAATATGATCCAAACAATCTAATTAAAAGGGAGCACACACAAAAGCCAAATTAGGCCAGTAGCCTATGAGAAATTGCAAAATACCCAAGACAATGAACAAGTCCCAAAAGGGGGCTTTAAGTCTATCAAAATATTTCAATGGTTTCCCATGGAATTTGATATCGTTTTTTTCCGTCTCTACTTTAAATGAAAAAATAATTATTTTTTTGGCATCTCTGCTTTCAAAAAAAAAGTATAACCATTTACAAATGATAGCCCCCTATCCCCCTCCCCCTATAGGCAACAATTTACAATTTTTTTATGAATTATATTTTTGGGGCAACTTCCGTTTTAATCTTTAATTCCCCAACCTTGTACACTAGCTTAGTCTATAGCTAAATTTTGTCTCAATAGAAGGTTTTTTTGTGGGGGAGGGGGATAAATTTTTTTCGGAAAGAAGATGGCATTTTCTTAAATCTTTAAGACGTTCAACAATTGTGTATTAAACATTAAGAAAATCTTATCTAAAAACAACAGAAGAAAACAAAATTCTGCAAACTTACGATTCAGCAGTAGAAACGATCTGTCGACTATCAATTTCAAAATCCAACTGAAGCTGTATAGTAGTGAATGCGTTCTATCCAACTTAAAAATAATATTCTTGACTACAAATAATGTAATAAATAGCCATTGGGAAACTGCATTCGAAATGATTTAATCTCATTTCATAAATACGATACTTTTTTGTCAACATATGAAGAACTGTGTATATTGCAATTGCATTTGTCTGGTTTTTATGCAAAGTAACAAAAGACACGAAAACTAACGAACCAGAGAGTAGTGAAGAATTATGGTATGCAAAGTAATATTTAGCAGGGAAAGTCACTGGTGATAAATCGCTAGGGGTGGCACCGTGATTGGGTGATTTTCGGCGATTTGGGGAACCAATTTTTTTTTCGGGGTGACGCATAGATTTTCGGGGAAATACCTAAAAATTCGGGGATAGTACAAGACCTGCTTGATTTCTAATCAGGAAAATCCAAATACTAAACCACACGGTAAAGAAAAGCTCCGACTTTGCGGTTGACGAAATAAAGAATTGCCGCAAAATTAATTCAAAGTCAGCCGAACGCCTCCACCTCTGCTGGCGGCGGCGCGCCTGCGGCGTAGCGAAACTTCAGCGGTAGTCAACCGGGCCTCTTGTTGGCGGCGCAAGGTCGATCCGCCAGCGCGGCGCCGGGTCTATTCGCAAGTAGAAGTAATCGCAATCACAAGTAATCGTAGTTGCAGTCACAGTAGCAGCAGTAACAGCCCTGAAAGTTTCAGGTGGATGCCATTAGCCGTTCCTAAGATATTGTAAATACGCGTTTTTGATAACCTGAATGCACATTGTGTCTTTTGATTTAGTTCAACATATTCCTAAAAAATCCCCCAAATTATCACCTTAATAATCTTAGCCTTTCCGAACACACCCAAGATCAAACACCCCCATTCCCTATGACGGTGGCCGGCGTTTACCCCCCCCCCCCCCGCGGAAAATACCCCCGCCCCCATGGAAAATAATGCTTTCCAAATTTGAGAATTTTATTTGAGTTTAATTTTTTTAATTTCCGTAGGGGAAAGGAGTTTTGGTACTTGTGTATTATGGGCAACTCACTCAAGTTTACACTGTGTAAAACTCGAGGACAAACCGGTTTCTTCGTTAGTTTTGTTTTCAGTTCAGCGCGAGACAAGACAAAGACAAGTGACAGAATATATGGGAAATATGTAATTTGGGCTATATATCTGCACTTGAGGGTGGGGGAGGGTGGTGGTGGTAGTGGTAAAGTATTTGGACAGTTTGAAGTCAGAAAACAATTCTTTCTAGGTATGTCCACTAAAAAATTACAGAAGAATAGCGAGGTATCTGGAAATTTTATTAGACAGGGGGGAGTGTATATTCCGCGGGGTAATCACCAGGAGGGGGGTGAAGTAAACGCATAGAACCCCCTATGATATATCCTGCATGTGAACGATGGGCAAATTGCACAATTTACCATCCTTTCCCCGGGAGCGTCCCCCCCCCCCCCGGGGAGCGTCTAAAAAAGCAAGGGGGTGGTTTCCTTCTGATCACCATTCAACATCCCCCTTAATATGTCCTGAAAGTTCCAACTTAAAGCTCTTAGACGTTACTTACACTTATTACGCTCTTTTGACAACCAGTATGCACACAGTGTGTTTTGATATTGTTCGACATCCCCCTAAACCTTTCCTAAAAGTTTCACCTTGATATCCCCTTTTCCCAATATAATATCACACCTTATATGTAAGCAATGAACAGCTTGGATAACTTACAGGCCTTACAGCCCTGACCCCAGAGACTGTGGGGTTATGTCCACCCTGGAGGTAAAGTCATTTGACCTTCAGACTGTTTTAAACCAAATGGCTATTTCAAAATTTTGATCGGATGTTTTCGGGACAGCTAAAAAGGGCACACAGGGGGGGGGGGAGGGGCTGGATGCCCTTCAATCAGTTGACTCTTAAAATGGGCACTCAAATTTCCAATTTCAAATTGAATAAATATCGCCGAAGTTTCAACAACCACCCCTTCCATATGGAGTGGCACTGAAAACAAAAAATATATATTGGAGCCTTATGGCTCTTTACTATAGGTAATGCTCGAGCGTTGCCTCTGATGAAACTTTCTCAATAGAGAAAACGGTAGCCATGTTTCCAATGCCATGTTTATTCCAAATTCAAATATTTTCGTCAATTTCAATCTGTTTATTTACAATTTCTCTTTCTTTTGTTATTTGATCACATTTGAACAGAAATAGAGGTGAAGGTGCTACAAGTTGGGAGCAAGTTTCCTCAAGGTAAGGTGATTTCTCAGGGTTAGGGTTGGTTTAGACTATTCCAATTTGAGGTTAGTCTTAGCTGCCCTTTTGATATATCGTTACTATTTTTGCCATCATCATTCGTATTTTTAAACGAAATAGAGACAAAAGCGAAATAAAGCGAAAAGAAAATGAAAACAACGAAAATGAACTGTCTCGAGCTATCTATGCATGTATACCTTTTGGAGAATTTCTTCTGTTCTTTTTAGTTGAGTGGATTTGTCTTGCATGCATTTTTCCATTTCTGCTATCTTATCCGACTGGGCCTCGATTTGTTCCATCAAGACCGAAACTTGGAGCTGAAGTGAGTCTTTTTCTCCTTCTACTCGACGCAGTCTTTCTTCCACCTCAGGCTGAAAAAGTAATCAAATCATATAAAGGTATACAATGCTGCACCATTTGCGAATTTTAACACGCTTTATTGATTTGCAGAAGTATTTTATCGTTGTAAGTGTAAATGGACATATCCATCGAAAGCATTTATTATAGTACAAAGGACAATAAAATGAGAATATTGCCTCTTCCAGGACCCATCTTAAGTATATTCATACCTGAGAACAACGATTTTCGCAGATTTTGTTTTGGTTGTTCCAAAATTATGAAGTCTTTAGGACACAGCCTCATTTTCATCAGTATTGTCATGTTGAACCGTGGAAATAATTAAGCAGAACTAATTAGTTAAATCCGAAATCGCATCTCATCGGTAAATACTTTAACATGAAAAATTCGTTAACTCCCAAAGGCAACTACACCTTCAAAGGAAAGATAAACCTTCTTAGGCTATTTGGTGCCATATATTTTAGCTTATTTTTCGCTAATTTTTCAACCATACGTCTACTTGTTTTATAAATTTTGCATCCCCAACTAGCAAAAATTACATACATTCACGTGGAAGACTTTTCATTAAAAATTGAATTCTCGAGCATTCATAATTTTTATGATATGTGTGGTTGTGTGTGTTTCCACTCTTCCCGTTCAATGAGATTTTATTTTCATTGTCCTTGGCACTTCAAATTTTCATACACATGCGTGCTTAGCTCGACATCAACATCTAAGCGTAATAATAATTGACCAATCATAATTTGCATTCTCTTTTGCATGCAGCCCTGATGGGTCTAAATTGATGACGTCTAAAAATTAATGTTTAGCTAAACATACGTGAGAAACAAGGCTTAAACAAAGTAAAAAAAAAAAAAAAAAAAAAAAAAAAAAAAAAAAAAAAAAAAAAAAACTGCAAGGAGCAAAAGTGAGTGCTCCTACAACCGGAACAGATCAACTTACAATCCATGGACAAAAAGACACGTAGCTGAAACATGAGCCTCAGGATGTGATTAACTGCTTTTTAGAAAGATTTTAAAAATAATAAAATTTTTGGAGTATTTTAAATTAGATTTGACTGAATTACAGACACTGGCACCTTCTACACGAATAAACAAACCTAATAACAAAGAAGAACGGGCATCAACAACGAACTGAGAAAAATTCTAAGCAGAATCAAAGTATAAAATCGAAATATTTGAGGCAGAAATTTCGAAGCATAATCGTGGTAAAAAGAAGTGTAATTGAGAAACTAATAAATGAGTTTATTTTTAAATTAAGACAACAAAAAGAAGAGATTGAGCATTACTGAAGTTCCAAAATATCTAATATTTCACCAGGGTTTAAATTACTAGAAGAAGATAATTGACATGGTAGTACCCTTATTTTGGAGTCGCTGCTTTCCTTTAAATAGAAAGAGAAAATGTAATCCTATGTAGAAATACAGTAAGAAAAGTAGAAATTTACAATAGAAATATACAAAATTCTGAAATCTTCATACGAAGAAAAAACTTCAAATAGGATAGTTAACCCACAGTCAGATACAGTAGCATAATACTACTATTGCTACTACTAATACTACTAACGACTCGTTGCAGCACTAAGCCAGCACAGCTGTACACTCTCCTCCTCCGCCCCAATCTGCTCAAAGCTTGTCTGTACTCCCTCCCATGAAGTCCTAGTTCCATTTTCTTTCTTACGACCTCTTTTCACCCCACTCGGGGCAACATACTGGTTTGACCTCAAATGAATCACTTCGGTGATTCCGGTGATTCTAAAAGAAATGTACTGTTCAATTATCAATAATTACAAATATAATAATCACTGTCATCGATTTTGCGCCCTCCCCTCCCAATAAGGCATAATACAGCCCTAGGCTATGCAGAAAAACTGAATTATTGTTTTGCTTATTTTTCATTAAGAGTTGGTTCCTAATGCCAAATGAAACCAATTTGAAAGAATCACGGCAGAATCAGCAAAGGTTTACACAAAACCACAGTTTATAGAATTATCCAGTAAGTTTATCACAGATCATTTCTGGTCTTCATTCTCGGTGCGAACAAAAAGCTCTTCCCACTTATTTCTGCATTAGCGGGTTAATCTGTTTCCGTCAATCAATGAGAAATGGTTACAAAGTGCATTATTCGTAATAGCGGGTTTCCACTCGTTTCGCGTCCAAGAGAAATCTGACTTGTCTACCCGTGAAAAGATCTAATGCCGCTTATGTTTATATCTGCAAAAACGTTCTCTGGAGCACTCTCACCTTGGTCCGGATTTTTATAATGGGTGAGATAAGGAATGATCATACTGTTAATTCTATAAACTGTGCACATAACCTAAGAGTATATCCTGCCCCATTAGAGGTGGGGGTGAGACGCAATTGGGACGGCAACTATTACTATATTTGAAAAGGGCATTGAATGGAGACTCGGAAGGTATATATGACCGAATGGTTTTTCTAATTGATACCTGTCGTACAAGACAGATTTACAAGTTCACCGTGTTGGAAAACCAGCTACTGCTCTTTATAATCTTCGATCAAAGAATAAAAGGGATTACTATCCCATGCTTCTATGTTTTAAAAAATGTGCTTTAGTCCATTGGTTTATTTTTATGATGTATTTTCATAAGCCCAAACCGTTATCCCTTAAGCGCGTGTCAGAAAATAAAGCCTGATAGCCTCACCTGTTTATTTGTTGTTGTTTTTACATTTTGTTGCAGCGTCAAATTTTGGAGTAAATAAATCATTCATTCATTCATAGCCAATAAACATAACGCAAGACCTGACAAGCTTAAAAGGGCTGTACATGGCTTAAGTTATGATATTTTAATATCTTGGATAAGAGTTATGAATAATATCGTAACAGCTATTATGATGTTGGTTCTACCTGACAATACACATAATTCTGTTTCGACGATAGGAATTCGCTTATAGTAATAATAATTTTTTTTTTTTTTGAGTCTATTTAATATAATTAATAAATTTAGTTTATTTATTCTAATTTTTTCTATAGTTTCCATTTTATCTATATTTTCTTTTGTTTTTTATCTCTGAGTATGTAATTCATATGTCGTCCCTCTTTGTACAGGCCAATGAGCCTTTGAGGGATTAATAACATGTAATATTGTATGTGTATTTAATGATGAATAAAACTTATCTTATCTTATCTCCAGTAAGAAATTTTAAGCCAGTAAATGGAATGAAGCGTTTTTGAATTACAGCTTTTTTACAAGTAAACTCTCTGTTTCTCTGTGCTTTGTATTTAAAGAGCCACCGAATTTCAGTGGAACCTTTTAGCTTGCTTATTATTATAGCTGTCAAAACTTGGCAAACAGCTTTGTTTCGACACTTATAAAATACGATTTTATGGTTTGCAATAGCCTAAAATTCTTGGCAGGAGAATAGAGAAGCCAGAAGATATATGTTGGTGCTAAAGATAAGCACTAATAAATGGCTATTTGCTAGTAGCAAGGATGAATCACATCCATCCAGTAATTAATTTCAAGAATAAACTGACCATCCAAGATTAAAAAACTGGGGTACGAGCAATGATTTTACTGGCATAACCGTTGGGGATGATGGTAAGGAGGTGGTCAGAGCCAATACTAGGAACGCGTTTTAATTTATAAAACCTTGCAAAAAAAAGCTTTGTCTAGCCACGATCTACAGGCAGGAAACACTTTTACTTAAACATCATCAAGTTCAAAATGACACACATCATTCCCCTGGCAGAAAATAATACCCTTCAGCCACTGAAACAGACAAATTACCCCCCCCCCCCCAACACACAAAAAGATCAATATTAGCGTCAAAACTGACATGGTTAACAGAAACAAGGACAACGATTACAAAATTCAGTTTGATTGCAAGCTGGGCTACAGCATACAATAGTGATATATTTGTATATTCTATAACAGGATGATATTTAATAAAAGGGGAAGGTAACAACATCTCCACTGATCCCACGATTCCCTTGACCTAACATCTAAAATGATTGCCACAGGATGCCAGCCTATGGAGGCTTTGACTCCCCAATAGCAAGGTTTCGTTTAAGCATAAACGCATTGCCAGACTGAAATATCCAGGTTCCAAATATCAACAGCTTTTATCCCTGCCGAACATTCATCCCTACTCACCATTTTTGGTTTTTTGTTATATATAAAAAAGAACTGAAAAGTTTTCCTTTTCTAGAAAAGCCCTAATAATACATCTTAAAAATTTCCCACACACACACACACACACAAAAAAATAATATAATAATCAAACTTCCAGATCTAAATCTGTTTTTTAACTGAAAGTTATAGTAAGAGAAAAATAAATTTTGACCGGGAAAAAATTGGTACAGAAATGGTTTCTTCATCCTCCGAACAAGAAAAAGACACTTAGCAACATATCAAAAATCTAAACCTCTAGCTCGATGCGAAATTGCAATTTTTTTGGTTTTATTTATTTATTTGCCAAGAAACTGAGAAAAACTAAAAAAAAAAAAAAAAAAAAAAATGAAAAGTAAGTGTTTCACACATCTTTTATGGTCAACTTTTGACTCTGAATTCATTTCTGGTATTCACTTTGTCGCTTGACCAGAAGAAAACTATTTATTAGCAACCTAACATACTTTTTTAAAGAAAATAAACTGTGTAATTTGAGAAAACTGCTACTACCGTCTGTCAGGGACTATTTGGTAATTTACATAAATAGGTTCAAAAGTACAAAACGAATAAACAGGAGTGACAAAACACCTCAGTGCCCTAGACCTTTCAGAACAAGGTACGTTGTAACTTAGAGAAAAAGCTTTTATCTTATTAACCAAATGTATAAAAATTGTACTTGATCTAAATGTAGGAACTAAATTTGTCATCATTACAGTGAACTTCTATTCTTCTTCACTAAGTTCGTCTTGAAACTTAGAATTGTTGCACGAACTCCCCTTACAGGTACGGCAGGCTACGGTACACTCAAGTCCGTTTTTCTTAAAGGTACACTTTTCACTATCACAACCGTCAATACGACAAGAGCATTTGATAATTTTCAGCAGCTGAGATAGAGCGGCAAGAAGATCTGTTTTTATTGGCACAAAAAATTCGTTATCCTGCAGTTTAAATCCCAAGCTTAAAAAGTCTACTGGGTTCCCGAGCCAGACTTGAACTTGACAGTAGACTCGTAGCGAGTGGTACTTCACTGCTGCCTGAGTCGGTGACAGCTCTTGTGGATGCACAAAAGTGGTGGCAGTGCTCACTTTTCTGTGAAAGATTAGCTTTCTGACTGTGTCAAGGTTTGAAATATCAGGGCAACCGTACAGTACCAACAAGACCCACTGGCCTGCTGCCACAATATCGTCAAGCGATGCGAACTTATCACCAAATATAGCAATGCTGTCCCTAAAACTCTTGTAAATAAGTACCAGCTGAACGGCTCTGCCTTTTCCAATTCCATAAAGGTGAGACGTTGTGTCACAGCCTAGCACGAGGTGACAGAACAGCATCAGATGGCTGACATCTGTTCCAAGCTTCTTTTTTTTTATCTCACTAATATCCCAAGCTGAACTAGTACCACCAAACTTAGCTTCGGGTGAGAAATATAAACGCCTGGAACACGAGTCTGATCGACTAATCAGAAGAACCAAAATGTCAGTATAATCAGCTACCACGATGATGTCGTGTCACACAAGCAGCTTCTATTGTTTTTTTTTTGCAATCAGAACGTCGGCGTCTCCTTCCAAGTGGAGAGCTTGCAAACCGATGGCTTCCAAATGGTTGCCGAGCAGCTTCAGGAAACGTGCTTTATTCGCTTTGCACGAAAGAAACTCTTCATTTTTCAAACAGAAGGTCATCTCTTCGGTGAAAAAGACCTGGCGACCCACCATTCTGGCTCAATGTAAACGTGTAGCATCTTTGATTGCTGGACCACCTTCATAGCCATCAAAAACAACAATAGCACTAGTATACCTTGCTTGTACGTAGTGGCCATGTGAAGCAAAGATGGCCTTAAAGGTTGACCCTTCCTTCCATGAAACTCGATGTAGAAGACAATCACCATCCAAGACGATGCTACATACAGATGCAGGTCTTAGGAGGACTGAGACTCAATCCACAAGCTTGAAAGATCACTTTTGCAAGTTCTGGCTTATTTGCTTTTCTCATTAAGCCATCACTTTCAAAAAGAGAAGGAGGAATCGTGCTAGGTTCGTACTTGAAGTGTTCTTCTCGAAGCTCAATTCGCTGGGCCACTATTGTAAATCGCTGGAAAAGGAGGGCCGGATCTACGTCCGCTACCACGGATGACCCCACTTTTTTGGCACTCATTAGGGTCACTTGGTCTTTTTTCTTGAAGACTTGCTCCTTCAAGGTTTTTCCCGTCATCTTACTTTGGGTCACCTTTCCAGCCACATCAGCCTCGTCAACAATGACATCTGGGGAAGAAGTTATGCCGTTGGCAATGTTTTTTAAGCTGACCTTCTCCACTGAACGGGAAAGATTCTCCAAAGTATCCAACAAGCTTCTGGGTGTCGTCGAAGTCACGCTCCTTTCTACTGGAACTCATGCCGCGATGCTGTTCACTTCTCGAATAGCCAATTTTTGTCAAATTCTGCATCAAGAGGTTGATTTTAAGGCATGCTGGTCTTGAAAGTACCCAAATGGCTCTCTGTTGTTCTGTCATCCCACCTCCAGTCGTAGGACCACTCGATGTCGTTAGGCTTCGCATATATTTTTGTTCGATGACAAGATCTGCCGTGAGCACAGCCCAGCGTCACTCTGATCTTCTAATGGTGTGACCTCCGTGTTCAAATACTTCAAAGATTTTTGGGTGACTATTTTGGGACTTAGCCATCTCTTGCTGGTATATCCAGACAGACTTGACATAGAGGTTATGTCCAGATGCTGCTAGAGACGGAAGCATCTCTATTGCAGCTTGTAAGTGCAGATCCCACAGCCCCAGTCTCTCGGAACCTATGAATTTAAGCAGTATCCCAACCATGTCAATATACTGAAACCAGAGCTTTGCCGTTCTCTGAGATGTTGGCGTGCAGATCTTGGCGTTGCTGCTTGAAAAAAGTTATCCAGTTGCTTGAGCTGGTGATTCTGTCTGAGATCTTCGGATGGGAGGTATCCGTCTAGGACGTCATTGAAGACAGTAGACATGTCTAGAGAAGCCAAGGTTGATAGACATATTTGGCTAAGCTCACGAGAATGTGAGCACGAATAGTTCTGGAAATTGCTTTTCCAGAGAGAATGTGCGGTACTGCACCAGGCGCGTATACCAGTTCCAGGACCTCTTTCAGACCAGAACATTGCATAAGATGTCCTATGCATCCGACGAAATTCATCATCAAATGGAAACCACTCAGCTTGAGAACAATACTACTCAGCTCATTCGTGGTGTCGGACTTTAGGATCTTGATTGACTTTCATAAGAGCGGCTGATCAAATGTGAGAACTGGTGTGAATCCGTATGTTCTCCCTTGCCAAGTAACAAAGCGCAAGGTTGAGTAAAGGTAGTATTCGTTACTAGACGGGAGATTAATCATGGGCAAAAACAAGATGCTTGCGTTACTGCGAAGGTTTTCCGTTTCATTGTGAATTTCGTTAGAGAAAACTGACTGCATGAAACCATTCCAGGTCGGCCTTGGAACATTCAGGAACCCCTTTGCTAATCACAGCTGTTCGAGTGAGGCATACGGGTCGTTAAAAGTTCTGTCAGGAGTCTTCTCATATTGCGCCTTTGAAAGCACCGCCTCACTAATGCGGTAAGGGTAGACGGGAATTTTTCCTTTTTGAGCTACTTTATTTAATGAAACTACAGCTCTCAGAATGGGCGATCGGCTGTTACTGAGAGGAGGTATGACTGCTGCTAGTAGAGCCATCCCATGGAAGTGTTTCTTCCGTCCATCGTGCACATATCATGATCTGTATTATTAGCTACATGCTGCACAGCATGTGTGGAGGTAATTCCCACAAGGCTAGATTTATCATGGACTGATGTAAAACGTTTAAATTTCTGGACTTCAGCATAGGAGGAGCAGAATCCATGACTGTGTAAAGTGTCCATAAAGGGGTTTATAAAGGTCTGTAGGAATAGATACCTATTCGGAAATCGTTATTTTTTGAGGATGGTGAAAATGAATCGAAAATTTATGCTCATCTCCGAAAAATACCTTATGAGCATATGTCACTTGCGTGTATTTTTTTTTTTTTTATGTTTTTGTAACTTAAAAAATCAAAAATGAAAACAATAAAATGATAAAAGGTGACGTTTATGTTATATTCACTCAAATACAATCATTTCTTGAGAAGGAAACCATCAACAGGCTGATTTTCTTCTCATGGTTCCCTATTCTCGGATTCTGGAAAAAAAAAATAAAAATAACAGAGAAAAACTAGAAAAAAGGTAATTTCGCAACACGATGGAGATTTTTGATATGTTGTTGAGCTCTCTTTTCTGAACAAAGTGGTGCAAAAAAAATTTCTGTACCAATTTGTTCCTCGTTAGCCCATTTTTTTTCGCATCTTTCTCCTACTATTAGCGTTACAAAGTGAATAACGCATATATTTCCATGGATAATATTTTATACCCCAACCGCGGCTCTTCATTATTTTACTTTAGTATTATCATTTTTTTTTTACAGTCATAAAAAGGTTATTTGGTATCGCTGCCCTAAACCAAACGACCTTCCACACACACGAGTTAGTGGCTAATTATTTTAACTACTGTTTTTCTTTTTTTTATATGGCCTTGCAGGCCTTTTTTAAGTAAATATATCTTTATATACCTTGTAAACTGGACGCCAATACGCAGGAGGAGTTGTGTATCCCATATCTCCTTTGGGGTACCAATAAGGAGGAACAGCAGGTCCCATTGGACCAACAAATCCATATGGCGTATGTGGCCGCCAGTCAGAGTACCATCCAGAAACAAACTCACCATCTCTGCTAGCACTGCAGCTCGACCAATCATGAAGGTCCCTGTCACTGCAGGAAGAATGATTTCTTCCACAGCTGCCAGGACTAGAAGCAGCTGATCTCATGTCATGTTTTCTAAGACGAGATCGTCGTGCACAAGCACCGCTTCCACATGGTTCACTTTCTGAGCACTTTTTATGGCGGCGATGGCGATTTTGGTGAGATCGAGATGTTTGACCTATTTCACAGTTGAAACATTGCTTGTTTGTTTTCTTACATTTTTGCACATTTTATATAAATAAAAATCTCACCTATAAAGCCCAGTCCTACACTACTGTCAAACTTTAGCTTAAAGTTGATTGATTTGCTGTTTACACCAACGCTGTAACTAGTATTACATCAGATACCAGGAAGTTTAAATATGAGCCTCGGACGCCAAGGGGAGAAATAGTAATGGGAAGGTAAGGGGAGGGGAAGGAAAGTTAGTTGGTAAATATCGTCGCTGTGACGCTTGAAGATCGTATATGGCATTTTCGTTTTTGTGAAACTATTGCCAAAACCGTTTGCTAAGCTGCTATGAAAGGGAGGATGTAGGTGGCAATATAGACAAGGGGGATGAAAGTGTTATTCAATAGGTATAACCCTGTCAATTCTCCCTTTGAGGACAGTTCAGCGAACAGTTTGTGGCAATTCTGTCAAAATTATGAAAATGTCAGTTCGAAATAATATGGTAAACTATATGGCAGAAACAATATGACAAAATAACTGACATCCAACAAGATAAGACAGAAGGAACATTTATTCGGAATAAGCAGGAAAACGGACATTCCAAATTTACAAAAAATTTATTACTTTCCACCGCTGTAAAAGAGGAATAAGAAACAATTTAATTTAACACCTATATTATATTATTATATTAATTTACATATTATATTAATTTAACACTTATATTATATTAACACCTATATTAGTTCATTAATGGGAGGAGATTCTCCGAAAAGGCAAAGTTAAATCAATTCTACAAGGACTATAGAAGATTAAAAGATTTCATGCTCTTATGTGCTGGGTTGAGTCCTTTAGCTTAAATATGATAAAAAAGCACTGGAAACCAACCTTGTGTTAAACACCCCGTGTTCCCACACCCGTGATACAGTAGCAGGGGATAACCAGACTCTTGGTATCTTAAGCGAACAGTCACAAGTAGATCCCCAGCAATAGTGACTAAACTCTATAAAAGCCTGGTGAGACCTAGATTGGAGTATGGAATGTGCGTCACCACACCAATTAACAAATCAGACCAGATTGCTCTCTAATCTCTTCAAAGACGGGCAACACAATGCGTAAAGGGTCTCAAAGATAAAGAGTATGGATGTCGACTGCAGAGCCTGAAGCTACCAACTCTGACATACCGTCGACGCAGAGGTGATATGATAATAACCTATAAGTTGCTCAAGTCTGATGACAAAGATATGTTATAACCTGCCGGGTCGTCAAGTATCAGAGGTCATTCAGCAAAGCTGTTCCGCAAGCGTGCCAAGACAAGAAAAAGAAACAATTTCTTCTATAATCGAGTCGTAGGTCTGTGGAACGGCCTAAGCGTTAAGACGGTGGAATATAAAACAATTGATAGCCTAAAATCAAATCTCGACAAGGACTGGGCGACAAAACCATGGCTAACTCAATGGGATGCAGCAGATGTCCCGCGGCCCCATCATCACTAGCTGGCGTACACTAGATTCGTCCATATCGCCAGCAAGTGCGATTTAAGGAAATTTTGAGGTAATCTTGCAAAAGAACTATTTTAGCATAAGACCAGACTCAGAGCCTTGACAAACATAGGTATGTCCAACCATATTAGCCTTCTTAGTTCCCATAGTTCATTCATGGGATATTATTCAAAAAGGCAAAGGCAAGTCGATTATATAAAGATTACAGAAGACTATAAGAACCATAAGGAACACACCAAGAGGTTCCATATTGTCTATGTACCTTCACTTGGGTGGGAGGATGTCACAAGAAAAATTTAAAGGAAATACGAACTTCCTGGGAGGGTGTAAAAAGGGAGGCTTTGAATAGATTGGGATGGAGGAGGAGCGTGCGCAGCTGTGTTGGCCTCAGGTGGCTTGGTGCTTCGGTGAGATGCTAGTAGTAGTAGTATGTATGTACCTTCACTACTGGGTTGGGTCCTTTAGCTAAAGGGGGAGAAAAAAGCAAAGCAAACCATCCTTGTGTTTAATATTTAAATCTTCTGAAAGAACTATTTTAGCATAAGACCATACCTAGAGCCTCGATAGACATGGGTTTGTTCAAACATATGGACATTCTTTGGACCAAAATGTAGGCCACATAGTGAACTGTTGATGCATTTATCTTAAAGAGTACAGGTTAAAAAAAATATGGTACAGGGGGAGAAAAAAAAATCTTTCAACAGATTTTTTGTCAATGAATTCTGTAAAAATATTGTGATTTGCATGTGTTTTTTTTCTATAAAAAGGGAAAAAAGCTACCCTATATCATCCCCCTTTGGGTGCTCTCGTCAAGACATATCAGATAATCTAAAAATCAGTTTTTACTTTATTATATGACATAGTTCTCCCTTGTTTCTTAATTTGACTCTATTACGAAGGATAAAAAAAAAAAAAAACTAAGTGGAAGTTCCTTATCAATGGGAACAAAGAAACCAGGTCAATGTATCAGTTTTCCGGTAAATTATTTGGAAAAAAAGTGAAGTCAGCAATGCTAGACAATAATGGAGCAAAATAAAAAAAAGTCAGAGTTATATTGAACATTGCTAACGACAGCAAACTGCTGAATATTAGAAATGGCGTTTTCTATGCCGGCAGACAGGTTTTCAAGTATCTTTAGGGATGAAAAGAACAAAGAGCATATGTCTCAAAGATGAGAATATGGATGCAAAAAATAAGTAAAAAGATAATGGAGCATAAATGAACTTTTGAAGAAACTATGAGACATGTTCCTCTCCGATGTTTTAAAAAGTAAAGAAAGTAGATAAACTTTAGAAGAAATTAAGGGACTTAATTCTTTAGCTCTAGGAGGGGACTAATTGGATATTAATAATTTGGTTTGTTTATCAAAAATGCATCCATCAACAACAATGTCCAGAAGCTATAGCCGGTAAGGGACCAAAGACAACACATCAGTAACAAAAACAACTCAATTGCAATAAGGGCAGAACAAGGCGGGGGGGGGGGGGGGGAAAAAAGCTTGATTGACCGACCCCGACGTCCCCCCCCCCCCCCCCCCCCCCCCCCCCCCCAAAAAAAAAAAATAGACGGCTGGGATTTTTGACTCCCTTGTGGTTTTATCTTACCAGTAAAAGGAAAATGGCCACTTGCCACATTATAATTTTTTCATTTGGATTCTTCAAGAAAATTTAGATTTTTAATTAAAATGAAACACAAAGCTTTAAATTAATTATAAAATTACTCTTGGCACTAAATGAAACTAAACTGAAGAGGTCAGCCATATTGATTTCTAAAAAAAAGATAAATAAAATAACTTGATATTCCACCCATACCCCCCTGTTTTAAAAAGAGATAATGGAATGAACATAATTCAGCTTTCAATCAAAATTTTTCGTTCAAACTTTCATATAAATCAGGTGCAATAACTATAGTCAAGTTTGCAAACAAATTAGAACACAATTTAAATAAATAACTAAATTTGCTTTCAAACAAAAAAGTTATCACCACTATCAAGCAAGGTTTCAACTGTAGTTTTTAGTTTTATGAAAAACTTTCGCTTTTTATTCTAAAACACCAAGGTTTTAATTTAAACCTGAATCTGATTCACTATCACTTAATTCTTCACAGGTTCTACTTGACTCCACCTTTCGCCTATTTGGCGACCTTCCACTTGGCGGCTTTCTATTCCCACATTCGTCCATAGTCTTAGAAACAGTACAACTTGCTATAGATCCCGTGCTTAATTGCTTTCAATCAAAAATCACCCAAACTATCAATTTACCGTCAGATTGATGAATTTGCCCGGAACCCAAATTCAAGCACCAGACATATATTATCGTAAAGCACTTCAGAAAAAAATTAATTTGCAGTCATTTTAAAGATGTTTTCCAGCTGGGACCTGTCAACAAACAACTTTAAATTCCAGAGGCGTTTCAGATTCGAGTGATACATAGTAATCAATTTTGATTAAAACCAAGAACTAATACCTAAGTTCATTGTTTTTTTTTTCAACTTTATAAGTTCTTCTCTCACTTTTTGCATTTCATAAGATTTAGCTTTAATTTGTTTATCGAAATAGTTGTCTTTAATAATTCTAAAAGCAATTATCATGCACCTTTTTCAAGTTCCTTATAGAAGGTTTAATTAATAAAATAATTTTTTAATTAATTAAACTGCCTAGCCAGAACAAGGTCTTTATAATTACAGATGTTTAGACAATATCATCGGAGTTTAATCCAACTTCAAATCGTGCATAGAGGGGGGGGGGGGGGAATTTCCCCGTTCCTCTGAAAAAAATACACGCTACGGTTTTCTATACTTGTCGTCCGACAGGCTTCGTTACTAGTCAAGTTTATTTTCCATGGCTTCGATCCAAATACGCAGAAAACAGCCATAAGGCCTGTTTAAGCAGTTGGTCCATTCTGAGAAACTGCTAAACGTTAGTTTCTCAAACGTTAAAAGAATGAATGCATGATTTCTCATCCATGTAACTCCGCATCATCCACAATTACAAAATTGTGTCCGACTCTTACCAAAGTCAAAATTATGGATATTTGAGGTCGCCAATGACATTTCTGAGACAAGTAAATATTCTATAGCAAAAACCCATTGTGTATACATTTTCTCAATGATACTTCATTTTCAGCAAAACAAGTATTTAAGGGCTTCGAAGTCACAAATCGTAAGTCTGAGGCTTACATTGCAATAGGAGCGTCTTGAAGTACCAAGAAAATACAAAAAAAAATTGTCTCCGGGGCTCATGTTAGTTTATTCATATCCGAAAACCGAAATTTTCTACGAGTTTTCTTTTGGTTGTTTCAAAATTACGCAGTTTTCAAGGCGCTACCACATTTTCGTCAGTGTTGCCACGATGAACCGTGAAAATAGCAAATAAATGAGCAAAAGCAATTACTTAAATTTGAGAACGCTTTTCCTCCGAAAAAATTCGAACATCATCAGTCTGTATATTTCCAACACTGTATATAAATATAATACAATATAATAATTCCCTATCTCAGCCAATATACAAAACCGAACCGAGTGCTCCGGAGAACATTGAAACAAGTATAAAGATAAGCGGCATTCGTTTTTTTCACGGGTAGACAAGTCAGATTTCTCTTAAACGCAAAACTTGGTTCCACCTTTGTAACACTAAATTTTAAAGAAACTAATTTTAAGTTAATTTATTCCAATACATATATGAAAATCGGTAACTAGTAGTGCAATGTTATTATTAAATGTTTTTAGAAATTACAAGTAGGTTTCGAAGTCTCGAGTTGATTTCAAAAGACATTTTGAGAAAGGTTCTGCGAAAATACTCGTTCCAGGGTAATAAACGCTGGACCGTTGATGGCAGATTAAATGGGAGAAGCTGTTTGTACGTGCCATATATTTTTGCCTTACTTTTTGCTGATTTTTCATTCACATTTTATTTTCAAATTCGGCACCAACTATTACCAAAAACAGTTCTTTTTCATTAAAAACTGAATTTACAATTTTTCTAGTTTTTCAGTATAGGGGGTTGTGGAAGTTTCGAATTAACTACTTCAAAAAACCATATTTCATTTTGATTGTCCTTGGTAATGTTAAGTAAAATACGGTATGTTGCCTACATATTTCAGAAATGGCGTCAAGTAGAACCCAATTAGGTGGATGCTAACACCATTTGGCAAATGTCTGCTTGACACGTTCTGCGTTTAGATTTTTATATTCCAATGTCAATAAGTGATCAATAAGCTCAGAAATCGTCTAGAGCAAACTCTGGTAGAAATTGTAGCCATCTTTAAAATATGAATGTTATGTATAGCGTTTTGTCCGAAGAGGCTCTTATTACAACTTTAGCCTCACATTCAAATTATTGACCTCAAATACCCTTGAAAACGGTATTTTGAAAACGGAACTTGAACTTCCTAAAATATGCAATTACTGCGTTTTCCTTTAGAAAGGTTATATTGCAACTTTAGCCCCTATTGCGACAGTAATCAGCGATCACAAACTCAAAAATCTGTACTTCTGCGAACAATACAAATGATTTTATTTGACTTGGAGGGGGGTGTACGTGGCGGGTTGTTTGTGGGTAGGTAGTTGGATGATCTTAGTGGTGCTGAGTGGGGGCCAGTTCAAAGCCAGGGCCATCGAGTCAGAGTTGAAAATCTTGATTATAAATTAATTTATAAGTGTAATTAGCCTTCAATCGCAATTTTGATCCTTGATTGTTATCACCGTTTTACTAAGCAAATTAAAATGGTAATTGCTAATTTGCTGCAAAAATTGGATAAACATAAAAAAAATCGTTCTTTTTTTCAGTTGAATTAAGTAACTGATTAAATATTAATATATTTGAGAGTAGGGTGGATCAATTTATTAGACAAGATCTCATTCACGCATAAAAGCATGTTACATGTTTTAATTCTCTTCTCCAATAGACCTTAATACCTCACAATAAACAAACAAGCAAAAATCAGCAATAAAAACAAAATGACAGGTCTTTCATTTTAAGCTAACAATCTCAAAAATGAAGACAGCTGCTAAAACATCATTAAAATGTCATCAATTACTTTGGCACGTAATCACAACTAATAGCTCTTTTTCAAATCCCAAATCACTACAACACTTCCCCAACACACTCTAACTCGTCTGTTTTCACACTGGATTTTTCAGGTCTATTATGAAAATCCTGGCAAACTGACTTGGAGAGACCGTCCTAAACGCCAGCAGAAACGTTTCAATGGAAAGTATGTGGGATTTTCAAGTTATGGAGCCAATCAAATTTGAATTCATATATTTTACCCAAAGTAGAACACAGATGGACACTAACATATTAAGATTTTATTCACAAAAACAAAGATGTTTTAAGATATATTTTTAAAATATAAGGGTGTTTTAAAGGTGCCTATGACTAAGCCCGTATAGAGGACATTTGTTCGAGGGGGGGGGGTATAAAAACTTTAAAAAACACATTCAAAATTGTTCTACATGCATTTTTTTACGAGCTGGACGAAAATTTTGAGGGGGGGGGGGGTTTAAGCTCCCCGCCCCCCCCCCTATATACGGCCTTACTTATGACATTAGTTTTTTTTTAGATGTTTAAAGGCTCACCAAAAACATTTTGGACCTCTATACAGTTGGAAACTACACTAATTGACAGTCACTTTTTGACAAATAGTTTGTTCAGATAGTTTTTGCTTCAGACCCATTCATAATGAGACTTTACTAATACCAAGATTTAGCAAGCGCTAATTTGAGCCAATCGGATTTTTTATAGAATTTTCTGATTGGCTGAACAAATTCTATGAAACATTCTGATTGGCCCAAAGTAGCGCTAGTTAATCTTGGTGTTAGTGAAATCTCATTGTGAATGAATCTTTAAAGTAAAAGGGACACTAAAAACGAAATCTGGTTCTTTATACTGGTTAAGGGAAACTTACACAATCATATACGTCTTAAAAATTATGAAAACCCGGGAACATAATTTTTATTGAGAAAAACCTCCATATGCAGTTGAATAGTTTTACGCTTAGCGGTCGCCAAGTTAGAAAATAAGGAGCATGTGTGAACAGGGGTGTAATTTTCTATGGGGCAGAGGGGGATGGGGAACTGCCCCCTCCGGACCTAAGTTCCCCAGGCGCCCCGACCTCAGTCCCCCCCCCCTGCTGAAATTTAGTTTCTGCAAAAAATCTTGTCAAAACTAAGACTCAAGTATCCAGAGATACAGGTCAGTTTTCTTTAGTATATCTTTGCCTTTATGGTAATATATGGATCATTTTTCAGTTTTCACCGTCATTTTCACTTGATTTGAGAAAATTTCGAACTCTGTCCTTAGACTCTCACAGACAATGTTCTACCGGATCATTATCAGCTTATTACGGGGTACTATGGTATCATGAGCTGCGAACCATATTTATGTATTTACGTGACTCTACTTACTGGACTAAATCACTGGGGAGTTTTAAGATCCCATTAAAAAATTGAATAAAAAATTCAAGGTCCCTTATCAGATTTTAATATTTTTTTTTCATCCCGAACTGCTTATAGTCTGCAACCATTCGTATGTCTGCTGCTTCGATAGTATCATTCGATAATATCAATATCATATGGCTGCTTTTGAAATGGCGTTGCATACAGAAAATTTTCGCTTAAAATATTACTAATGTCGTTGTGGTATTGTTTACTTGCCACAAATTAAAGAGATACGTAAACGAGGCATCGAAAGGATCTGACTGTGGTATGACCCAAAATCCGCTCGGTTAACCTTCAGGACGTCAAGCAACCACCATACCTGAGAAGGGGTAGGGACTCTACCACCCACCTCCCCTCAGAGGGTAGAAGCTTTTACCCCAAACATCCCCAAGAATTAGAAAACAATTACAATACACCTTTTTTCGATTATTCTGTGTCTAAAAAAGACCTAAAACCTAATCAACGGTTACACATCGTCCTGATTGCCCCCCCCCCCAAACATGATAAATAATGTGGAGTGTGGGTGAAATAAGTCCAAATCATGGGGTCGATATTGAAAAGAACACTGATTCGCATTTATGCTGAAAATCTCACGACGCAAATAGTGATATTTTAGGAAAAGCAAAGCATCTTATCATGAAAAGCTAAGAGCGAACTGTACCTTAAAACAAACAGAAGTCTGCTTATTTAATATGGCAGACATAGCTTAAAACGAGCAGAAATTACTATGAAACAAGAAATGATACCTAAAACGAACTTAAATGAAAACCAACGATGGACGAATTTAGGGACCCCGCCCTCTTACAAAGGTAAGGTCAGAAATGGGCTCCAAAAAGGAAGAATTAGAAATCAACTGTTACCTTCAAGAAAACATTTGGGAAAAAAACCGTTCTTTCTGTTGTCATGGAAAAGAGAATTTAGCACCCCATTCCCGAAAAGATAGGGCTGGCCCCGGCCCCTCAGACGGACATATGGAACCATGGATATTATTACCCTTCAAATTCGATTTATATCTCAGACTCGTTCTGGCGGACATCGCGATGAGACGAATATAGATCTTTCTCACTACGGAGGTTGGACAAGGTTTGAACTCCCCACAGCGAGCGACATCTAGGGCAATTGCTGCAGCTGTTCACTAAATTTTCGTTAATATCCAAGAACCTCTACTAGTAGAACATTTGGGGACAGTAGTTTAGGAGACTAATCCCGTTCCAAAGTCAGAGTTTACCAAGACATCGGAAAGCACATTTAGGAAAATATCTCTTACTTCCAACCGAGTTTAATTCGGACCCGAATTTCCTTTCTCATAGATGCGTTAATGACAATATTTACAGAGGGTCCTTTTTTCCCTTACAGCGGTCTAACTGGGCCTTGATTTCCAAAGATAGGACATAAGCTCTTACTTCCCAGCAAGCTTCAATAATTTGCCAAACACTTTTGACCAGACGTTCAATAAAAATAATCTAGGGAGCCCATCCAATTCAACATACGCAGGAAGAATTGTGACTAGACAAGCAAAAGATAAAACTAGGACACAAACTCCTGCACGCCACTAATTTAAGTTTAGACCCCATAATACATTCTGGAAGATGTTGCGATGAAAGAATTGGGGGTCCATTCCCTTACTCCTTCCACAAGAGAATGTCAGACGGGGTGTGTGCCTACCAACTTGAATAAACTGAGCAATAGCCTTTACCCTACCTCAGCAGAGGTCAGATCGAATAAGGACCCTAAAACAGTAAAAAGAAAAAAACCAGTGATCATTTTTTACCACATTCAACTGAAGACCGGTAACCCGTTCTGGTGGAAGTTATGATTACAAAAATTAACTCCCTCCCATTCCTTGGAGGTAGCGTTGAGTCCTGACATAAAAAGGTTTACTTTAGGCACTACCTCTTACTCTCAACTAGGTTTGGTTGACTAAACCACTTCTCGTAGACGTTTTTGACGACTAGAATCGAGGATCCCCTCACCCTTCAGAGGTCAAATCTGATATGGACCTCTTGTAGGCTTACTGGTGGTATTTATTCTTCATGCTTAATAAGTTTGGTTAAGATCGAAGACCTGGTTAAGATAAGACCTTTGGTTAAGACCGAATTTGGTTAAGATAAGACCTGGTAGATACTGAAATTAAAAGAATCCTCCATCCCCTGAAGATTAAACTGTGTATACTCCTTCTAAAGTCATAACTAGGACACTGAAGTTAGTAACTCTAAAGGAGTGTGTTGAGTCAGAAAGACCAAACATATGGATTAAATCGGGGTTAGCCCAAATATACCCTTAAAAATAAATAGTTCTAAACTAGCGAAGATCAATGGGTATATATCAGGGTAAAACCGGTGCATACCGAAGTACTTTATTATCATGCCACGGCTTATCCTTGTTCAATTGGACAAATACATATACATAGCTGCCATCTATCATATACTTATGAGCTGAAAATAGATGACAGGCAGTAAGGAGTTCTCAGCCAGTTAAGACGTAAAGCAGAAAGAATTTGTTAAATCGCAAAATTTCATACAGTATGGGAAAAAAAAATCATGTCAACTGTGTTAGAAGAGAAAAATAAACGGAGCAGTACAATACAAAAATCTACCCATATTTTATGGTAAACCTGAGACAGTCCCTTTTATGTCGCAGCTTTCTCTGTTTTAATAGAGTTATCAATAATACGACTGTGCTAAGTGAAAATTAAAAACATAAACTTTTATTCCTATGTTCCTTCTATCAAGACGGCGCCAACTTTCTGAAACCACGTACACCGAGTGACGCCTGCCAAGCGTACCGGAACTGTACCAAGCGTTCCGCGGACGATGCCACATGAGGCAGAACTGTTCCAGGCGTGGCAGAAGTGTGCGCCACATATGACGCTCCAAGATACGCACCAGGTGGCGGAAAGGGTGGACCCTCACCTTCTACAGGTATACATTGAATCGAAAAAGAACGAAGGACGAAAAAGGGAAAATAAGAAAGCCTTTAAGTCTTGTTAAGGGTAGTAAGGTGCGGGTAATAGGATTATAGTTGCACATTTTATGACTAAAAGTCCAAGGTAACACACCTAGTGGTATATACCTTTGTAGGGAAGACTGAACAAGAAAGAAGTATCTAGGTTGAATTTTACACACAATCACACAAACATTTAGACACGATTCTAGGTAAAAATATAGAGTTTTTACTAATAGACTTTAATGGCCAGGTTAGGACACATAGGAATAGGTGCCAATCATGTTGAATGGGAACAAGGAATTAGACAAATTTTGTGTATGGAAGATGAATAGCAATTATGTAGGTGAAATAAACTAGCAATGACAAAGTGTATTAGGTCATAAAATGACAGATAAATGGCTTGACATACTGGATTAGAAGTCCTACAGATGGAAGACAAGCTGGTCGGACACTTGGGTATATAGGAGATATATTACTGACACTGAAATCAGATGCCCCATCTAGTAGTCTTTAGATGTAACTAAAAAATTTACAAGGGTTTCGTTTTACCCAGCAGCTAACGCGTTGATAGAGTTCAAGATAGCATTTTAAGCAGTGTCCCAAGGAGGAATACGCGCTTGAGGGGTTACTTAAACTGGTCACAAGCAAGTATTTACTTTTTCAAGTAATTACAAGTCGGTTATAACGTTTTTCACTTCAGTTACAAACATGTTTCAATTAAAAGTAATAAGAAACACACAAAACTTATAGCAACTATATCGTTAATAAAACTTCAAAACACAAAAATCTGGAAGAGTAATAACATTTGCACGCGTTGGATTCAGGTTTCGTTTTGTAATTTACTGTAACATAGCCACATGAATCACAGTTGTTTTGTCCGACCTCTTCTGTCTGATCCAGACCGAAAAGAGCTCGATAAGCTTTTGTATCCTAATACTCTGAATTACCCAATATTCGTGGAAATTTGTCAAATAATAGAGTACATATTAATTTAAAAAAAAATCAAATGCGATTTAATTTCAATTTAGTTGAAAACCACGAAATTGCCTGTAATCCATCGATTAACCGAGGATGCATCTTTGTTCCCAAGAGCTTGGATATGACGAACTCAATCAGAATTCCAAATAGGGATAAGTCCTTTTATTAGACAGTGAAACGAAAATATAAAAGAAATACTCTAAATATTTGATAATACTCTAAATTTTTGATAAGTTAGTAACTCTACTGATGATGATGACCGACTGTGTCATCGAAATATTTAGAGTATTTCTTTTATATTTTCGTTTCACTGTCTAATAAAAGGACTTATCCCTATTTGGAATTCTGATTGAGTTCGTCATAGAATAGGCAGTGTGGTCATGGAGAATAATAGCTTGGATATGAGATCGAAGAACTTAGAAGTGATAATAAGAAAAAGCATGGAATGACTTTCCATGCTGTGTGACAAAGAACCGTGCCATCACCAGGACTTGAAAATTTGTTTATTCACCGGCTGATGTATATTCTCAACTTCGTTGTGATTATCAAAACATTTCCCTATATACAAGCTCGTTCTAGACGACGAGCTTTTTGGTGCAATAGAATGTCGATGAGTTAGGCAAACAAACCTTTTGGAATGGACCCAGAGCCAAAATTACTACCCAGGAAGGTTTCTTGAAGCATATACCATTAACTTTTCCCCTCCAGGGCGCTGGCTTTTCATAACTTCAAAAAAAAGTTTGTTTTATAGTAGTTAGGCTTCAAAGAATAAATTTAAATCACATAATGTGACACAAAGAAAGGGTTTTCAGCCTCATGCTATAAATAAATCTGGATTATCAATCTTCTATGCTAACTTCTCCGCCATAGAAATAGGGAATGAACAATAATATGCCCTTCGAAATACCTTGCCGGGATACAATTTGGGTCAAAAGTTCATTCTTAGAGGTCTATTCCACTTAACTAAGCTACTTTCTTAGACAAAAAAAAAAAAAAAAAAATTCGTCATCCAGAAGTTGTAAAAATACACAATCTTGTTAGAGTAAACAAAAACATTTCCCTTCAAAGCCATCTATGCTCCAAAGCAAGGGTTCAACATAGATGGCATTCTTTATCTTCCACACTTCACATATAAGAATATTTATTCAGAGAGAGAAAGAGGGAGAAAAAAAACTTTTCCTTTCAGCTAGGATCTTCCTAAAGAAGAGGTTCCATTTTAAAACCACTAATCGGAGAGTAATATTTTTGACCATACTATGAAAAACATTGAAGACTTAACCCCAACTTTTTTTTCTTTTTTTTCGAGAAAAATACTAAGGATAAAATACGAAGGAGAAAAACAATATTGTTTATTTCAATTGCAAAACTTAATGCATAAAATTCATTTTTTTAGTGCTATAAAATATTTCAAAGGATATATCAAAGACCCCTCACCCCATTAGAGCGATTTTATCAATCATCCCTGGTCATATCTACTACTTCGCTCAAAATTACCCCTCCTAGTTTGAACTATTTCATTTCCTTGGTATATGTATAATCTGTCTTAGTTGTCTTGCTTATATTAAAAATTTATCTTTTTGCTAAAAGTGTAATTTCAAAGAAGTAAATGCAATATTGCCACTCTTAATTACTTCAGTATCTAAAAATTAAATCGAGAGAAAGGTATATTGAATTTTTTTCTTTTTAATCCTTATCCTTCTCAATATATCATTTGTATCGGAGGTATTTCATTTGGAAATTGTTTCAAATTCTCTTTTCTTTTCAATTGTAGTAAAAAAAATCAGTAGGGATGGAACAAGTTACAAAACGCAAACCAAATACGAAAGTGGGTCTGCATACAAAATGAATATTTAGCGGGGAGATATTGGTGAATTGAAACGACTCTTGACTTCATTAATTTGAATCGTAAAATTTCTTCTTATTTTCTCGAATTCTTTTTTTTAGAAGATGGGTATGAGGCAGGGACGTACGCAGAGGGGGGGGGGGGGCTCCGAAGGGCCCCGAAATCTCACGACTTTTTTTATTGTCCCATAATTTTCTGATACTTCTCACAGAATAAGAGATAGTGGCTAATTACTGATCTAGACATAACATATTAACCATTTTCGATGATTTTTTGGCCTGTAATTACCCATTGGATCACCAGCCTAGTTATTCCATTTCCTGTCTAACTGCTCACCCTCTGTCAAGCAATCTTTGAACTATCAGTTATCTTTTAAAGTTCATCTGTTCATGTGTGGTCCTTCTCTAGGGGATGAAGCGGTCATTCTTGCAATTAAACCCAGCCTTTTCAGTTGACAGTCTAAAACCAACTGTTGTTAAAGATAGGACAAGTGTGAAAATTTCGAAAAAACAACAGTGTTCTCCAGCTTTAGGGTAAAAAACGACGAATTAGTGAGGTTGACTCTGAAAAAAGCGGCAATAGTGATCAGCTGAAAATTGCCGTTGCGACTGAACCTTCGACTTCAACTCAAGAATGAATACCAAATGCTGAGGTAGTAGCAATCAAACGTGATGAAATAAACGTTGAGCTTGACATTGGAACTCATTTTGAAAGAAGAGGTTCGGTTTCCGATGAAACAAAGTAAAATTTATTGAAAAGATATTTTAAACCGAACAAGGACTATCCTTTCCCGGCTCATGTCACATGCTCAAAATCAAGGAAGTTTCAAGTTAGCTGGATGAATAAGTACACCTGACTAGTATTTTTTTCAGTGAAAAAAGATGTTTCTGCAAATATTGTGCTTTTTTTTTTAGTTATCAAGCCGGAAGGGGGTTTCACCAACATTAGAGCAGCTTGTCATGGAGCCTCACGTGAATTAAAAAAACACCGATAAAGACTTTTCTAACATCAGTCAAACTCCTACCATAAAGACGCTGTTGTTTGGGGCGAATGTTTTCTGGCAACTGTGAACAGGAAGAAGTCCTCTATAGTGGAAGTCTTGAATAAACTCAGAAAAGAGATGAAATCGAAATAAACAGAAAACGGCTTCGTCTCATCATAGAAACAATACTGTTGCGTGGACAGCAAGGCCTTGCACCGCGTGGGGACGAGAATTCGGGGAAATTGACCTTTGTAGAGCCTGTAAAAGACGATGGAAATTTTAGGACCTTGCTACGCTATCGGATGAAAGACGATCCAATAATGAAAGAAGTGTTTGCGAAAAGTGCAGGCAATGCCAAGTACCGCAGTCCCAGAATTCAGAATGAACTAGTTGATGTTTGTGGACAGCTCATTACTGGAAAGATTGTTGATCAAGTGAAATCGGTATGCTTTTTTCATCATCCTGGCGGACGAGACAAGCGACATATTGAGGAAGGAACAGATGGCTCTAGGGCTTCGATTTTTGGACAGCGAAACTTTTCAGGTCAGGGAGGAGCTTATCGAGTTTGCTGTTGTTGAAGACTTGCGAGGTGAAAGCCTCGGTCTATTTATCCTTAGTCGTATGGAGAAACTTGGTCTCGATATGAAACTCTGCAGGGGACAAAGGTATGATGGGGCTGCAAACATGAGTAGGCATTTGTCGGGAGCCGAGACTTATATCTCGAACAAATATCCACTCGCCAAGTATGTTCACTGTGTCGCCCACTCCTTGAACTTGGTATTGACGGACTCGAGCAAGATCCCTGATATAAAGCACTGTATGATAGTTATTCGTGAAACTGTTAATTTCTGTCACTTCAATGCCAAGCAAAGCGCTGTCTTAAAAACTTACACTGAAGTTAATCTGAAAGGATTGTGCGAAACTTGATGGTTCGAAAGACACGATGCGATATAAATATCAAAGCAGTCAGTTGTTCCGATCTTCAAGGCCCTAGAAGACATAGAGACAAATAGGGACTCCGCGGCGTAGTTAAAAGACAAAAGTCCGCTCAATAACATTCTGAGCTTGGACTATACAGTGATCCTTATTGTGATAGATTTTTTCTAGGGTACACACTGAATTTGTCTCAGCTGCTGCAGTCAGAACACATCAATATGATTATGTACATTCAGTGTGTCGAAAGTGTGACAGAAATGTTTCAAGATACACGAAATAAGGCGGAGGGGAATTTCGGTCAGCTGTTTTCAGAAGTCACGTGCATGTGCCAAGAAATGGAAATCACCATTGCCATGCCACGAAAGAAAAATGTCGTCAACATCCCATATGATGTCGATGCAGAAAAGCACATAGAATTTTACTATCGAGTTTCCCTTTTCATCCCAGTCGTGGACCAACTCTTACAATCACTCGAATCTTGATTCACAAAGCACAAAGTTATTCTGAAAGGCCTCAGCGGAATCATGCCTTCTTTTGTCATAAAAGAGCCTATTGGCGATGTTAAAGAACTGATGAAGAAATATGCCTCAGACCTAACAAGCTCGGAGTTCGCTGTGAAGGCTAAGCTTCAACTATGGCGGGCTAATTTTTCCAAAGACGGCAGTTTAGAGCCTGACTGAATGTGAGCAAGGCATATTTCCCAAAGTCCATACGTTACTCCGCATTTTCTGCGTAATTCCTACTTCTACAGCATGTGTTGAGAGGTCATTTTCTTCAATGAAAAGGCTAAAAACCTATCTGCAGCCGAATGGATGAAGGCCGACTAAGCGGCTTGGCACTTGAATGTCCATCGAGATATTTCTGTATCAGTGGATGAGATTCTAAAAAAGTATGCTCTTAGCTCTGCTCGTTGGTTGCAATTTGCAATATAGGGTGAGTTTCTATTTCTTGATATGTGCTTTAGGTTTTGTAGATGTTACGTAATATAATCTGCCTTTTCTCTTCTGTTTTGAAGGATTGCGCCCCCCCCCCCCCGCCCTGAAATTAATTCCTGCGCACGTGCTTGGTATGAGGTAACCCTGGTGGATATTAATTACCACCTTATGAAAAGGGATTTCGTATTATATGTTAGAAGAGTGTATTTGCACACTATATAGAACAACTAGGTTCGGGTTTAAGACCAATGGAATTGTTTTTTATCATGCTTTTATGAACATTTTATTAAGTGATTAAACTTTTACAAGTACTTAACAACTAGTAGTTTGAGAACTATCCCTGCTGAAAACAAAACTAGAATAAATGAAAATACATAATACCACAACCAAAGGTAACAATCAAATATAAGCATCAGACCAATCTTCTAGTAGAATACAAAAACCTATTCAAATATTCCTTCTGAAAGCTACAAATTTCACTAGAAATTAGAACTTCTTGGTTACAGTAGATTACAGTTCGGTTACAACTACAGCTAAGAAGAATTCTGAACACTTAGTGAATTTGACAAGGGGTCGCTCTCTCTCCGAAATCCTGTACACTATGTGACGCATACCAAGCGTGGCGGAACTGTGCGGTAAGCGTGAGGTTCCGAGATGTGGACCAGCTGCCGGGAAGTCAGTGCCCCTTCGCAATTTGACTAGCAAATGCGAAAGAGGAAACTTGTTGATCGAGTAATCGCCCCTCCCATTTGTTTAATCGCCCCTCCCATTAATTATCTCGAAACTTCTCCACTCAAATGTTAGGTCTCGCCCCCTTTTTTGAATGTTCACATAAAATCTATGAACATAGCGAGATCTTCGGTAAGAAGATTTTTTTCTGTCATTACTCTAGCTATGTCAAAAGGGAGAAATAATAATAATAGCAAGACTTCATGAATTATTTCATGATTTTTGCCGAGGGCACGGGCAAATGTCCAAGAGGGCTTTTATGCCTGCAGTCCATTGGGATATCGCAACTTAATGATTGATGAAGGGTGTATATACACCTACTGGGTAAAACTAATGGAGCCCTTCCTCCTTTCCATCAAAAAGCGATTTTGTTTGTTAAGACTTAATATATGAAAACGCTTAGTTAATGTTTTCGGGAAGGAGGGGGTTAACTTCCCAAAAATTATTTTAGCAATCAGAAATCCTACGCCTGATGCCCATCACATCAGCCGCGAATGAAATTATTACAATTTGGCTTCCAAATTTTCGTTCTAGAATCACGTTAGATTTTAAATGCTTAGAAAGGCATTCCAATTTCTGTCTCCTTTAATTTTTGTCATACTGTATCTTGGCTTGTCAGCCAAGTTGCAAATCCGTTAGAGACCTGGTCTGAAGATGTCGAACAGAGCGATTATTTGCTTATCAATACGGCAAGTTTGACACCCCTAAATGAATTACCTGCCTTTTATTAGCTTCTGTGTTTATGTACAATTCCGAAACCTATTCTACCTTGCTAAATGTTTTGTCTTTGGTTTTCTTCTTTTTTTTTTTACAGAATTATAAATTATTTATAGAAGGTTTAAATAGATTATTAAAGAAGGAGTTTAGTCAATATTTATAGAATTTCATTTACATGTTAATACTTCACAAATCCCGTCCGAAAAGCAACTAAAATGCAAAATCTCCGCATTGCAAAGGGGAGGGTGCAAATTCGAACATTGTCGTTTCTTAATTTTATATAAAAAATCAGTTATGATAATTACAAAAAATCATTCTAACAACAAACTTGTTATTACAACAAATATTTAAATGAGCAAAATCGCAATTTCTTCGAAATATATAAATTTATTACACAGTGGATCGCTAAGGGATAGGGATTCAGATCCCAACTCCCTTGTGCTTGCACCTGAGCCTTCACTTTGACAATACCATAATCTCTAGAAAGTGCTTCAATAACGTTTAAGAGACTCTTTTACCAACACGTGGGCGTAGAGAGGATTTTATTACCGAGATACCAAGAGACAAGAGATAGATAATATGTTGTCAATTAAAAGAAAAGTATTGTTAATTGATCAGTAAGTTTCGAAAAATAAATATATACTATGGAATATGGGATAACCACCAATCGGGGCCATTCTTAGGATTGGCGGCGCCCGAGGCAAAATTAACAGGCCACCTCCCCCATTTTTGTTAAAGCAAAAGACTAACACATTCCCCTCTAAATGAATATAGGCCACGGTAGCTTACTCCTCCTCCTTTTGACGGCCCTGAACATAAACCACTTGAGCCCGTAAGAATATGTTTCTAAACCTTCTTTTCTAAGAAGATTTGATTTCTTCAATGATAACATGATGCTTAGTTCCAGAGACATCGTGGATTTACATTGATCATATAAACGAAAGTCTCATATATGATAGGAAATGGTAAAATTTTGGAAGAGGGATCTCTCTTGCAGAAATTTGGATTTAGAACGAATATAATAATAAAAAAGGGGGACAATATTATAAATTTGCTCTGGAAAAGAATTGACGTCAGATATTCATTGTAAGGATATAGGTTCGACGAACTGTATAAAAGTTTCAACAAACCCCCTCCCCCCATACTTTTGAATCAGATTACTATTAAACTTCTTTCAATAGGACTATAGATGTGAAAGCATAAATTTTTTTCCGAAAACAACAGCCCTTTCAGATATCACATCATAGGCAGGCTCAAGTCTCCACCAACATTTTCCCCACGACAAGCTTTCTGTTTCTTACCACTTATAAATTATTACTGCCTGTGGATCATATTTATTCCAAAACAGAAAAAAAATGCAACATAGCTCTGGTTAATGGAATGTAATATTTTGTTCGCGTTCATGTGTTTGTTTTTTAATTCAGTGCGCACTTCCACCATAATTCTTATTCTTAAAACAACTAAAACAAACTTAGGTAGGTTCTTTAGCATTATATTGGCCTCTCTAAGGAAGTCCAACAAGAGATGCTACTACCGTCAAAGGGCCAGTGTTTCCACTTATCTATTCAAAAAATCTGTAAAATCTTGACAATTTTCGGGAGAAAATCGGGAGATGGCTCTCAGGATTCGGGAGAAAATCGGGAGATGGATCTCAGGATTCGGTGGAATTTTCAGTAAGAATGTTTTTATTTTGTATTAAGTTTTTGGAGGTTCAAGCGATATGCGAATAAAGTGCCAGATTCTAAAAGTTCCAGATTATAAAGTGCCAGTGCAGATTTACTGGAGCCAGCTGCGATTCCGGAAAGAAAATTTGTCGATCAACTTTGTCAAACATGACAAAAGAAAGCAGCTAGAAGCTTGAAATGTATTTAATTTTGAAACTAAGTGCAGCCATATTTCCTTCAGACTCTAAAGCTGTTTAATTAAGACATTTTTCTTCATCGACCCTTAGTCTTTCTCACCCTTTCAGGCTCCACACGACAGCCCACTAAGTTCAGGACGGAACAGAAAATTTGGACGAAATACGGACACCAGTCCTTTGACCATTGAGTCTGAGTTAAGCGGATAATTTGTTTTTAACACCATCCCCAGAGTTATTCACAAACGATAGAGAGAAAACGCAAAGTCGCAGCTCATTAGTATTCATATAACTGAAAAAAATAGCAAAACTCTCAGACACATATACGGCATTACATTCATAATCTGTGTCTATCGCATGGCTTTTTTGTGAGCAGTCCACTTTGATCATGCAATAACTCAGCTGTGCTGGCAGACACTACTACTCCTTTTAGCCTCTTTCTCAGGGGCGCGTCAACCGTCAGTGTGTCTACTGTAACTCCAGCTCGTTTCATTCCAAGTTTCGTCTAAATTGGGGAAGCCGGAGTTACTGTTACCAAACGATTCCTTCTGTCTGTCTTTACATCCTTGAGTAAGCTAAACAGTCTTTCTGAAGCTACGTTCGAAAATGGCAAGCAAAACAAGAATTGTACAAACTTAGCTATGTTTGGTTTCTACGGTGGTTTCAACGGCGGTCCCGCGCACTCAAAGCCGATTTCCAGTAGTCCACGGCTGTCAGAGTTACTGTTTCATCATCATTGGCACTATCGGAATAATCCCGTCACTCTTTTTCAACGGCACTTCTCGACCACCCTAACAACGAGTAGCGTCTTAAATATAGGCCACGGGTGGGTGGGCTTAGTCACTTAACTCTTTCGGGTTCAATAAAACTAATTTCCATTTTTTCACTGGCTGTTAATTGTCCTCGTTTTCATCCTTTCTTGGCGATTTTACGTTTTATAATACGCTGCCAGGCCCTGGCAGACTATATTCGTCACTTTCTGCTTACCCAGTCTTGATTGATCAGTAACATTCTTATGCGGCATATTTTTCAGGAATGGGACTAACTTGTCAACCAGCAAAAATGGTAAATTGTTTTCAAAATGCTGCAATTTTTGTATCTGTATCTTGTACTGGATTATTTGATGCAAACCCCTTCAGCTCTACAGAGCAACTGCAGACAAAGTCTGATTTTTGTCATATTTCTTTAAATTTGTAGTAACTTTGGATCATTTTGAACCTACTGAATCAGCCGGACCCAAATAGTGCTAGTTGCCATCTTCTTGGTACAAGCCGACGCCTGTGCTTAGTTTATGAATTGAAAATAATTAGTTAATTATAAACCTTGAATGTGTTTAAATGATCAAAAACAGAAAATCAATGCAACCACTGTGGAATGGATAATGGGCAATGTTCATACATATGCCAATAAATTCCAATGGCGCAGCCTCAATTGTCTGGGACGTCAAGGAAAATCCCTAAAAGACCACAGACCACGGCCAGGTAAAAAAAAAAAAAAAACATCAAAGAATGACCACAAAGTAAAATTTTCCAGGAATTAAGTTTTCTGGAGATTTTCGGGAGATTTGGTATCTTCTTTTTTTGTCGGAAGATGGATTAGGAATTAGGTAGATCTTCCGAATAATCGGGAGAAGTGGAAACACTGCAAAGGGCAGAAACGCTTTAAAAAACCCGTTTTTACAAGATGATTCAAGACACCGCTGAGAGAAATACTTTGTCTAGCGTGGTTTTAATTGGGTATACGATATTAAACTGTGGTTTTTTGGAGTTTAGATGGGGAAAAAGGTAACTAGGTTAGGTTAGGCTACGTATTTAAAATATGCAATGCCTTGCCCCCCCCCCCCAAATGTGCAAATATATAGCCCAAATTTGTTTCTAAACTATTTTATATTCATCTTATTTTATTTTATATCATTAGCATTAACCAAACTTGACTTTTTAGAAAGGCCTATATAATGCGAAAGTACCCAAACTTATTTGCTAACATTTATTCAATTCTGCTTATTATTATATTTCTACTTTTTGTTGTTATTATGTCCACGGCATGTGCTCACAAGCTCACATTTTAGTCTTCTGCATATTAATTTTTATATTTTAATTTATACACACAAACAAATTATTGTACCAGTGCACTATTGATAGGAAACTTGTATATCTAAGGGACATTCTGAGTACACAGCATTTAGATATTTAAGATGAGTAATAAACACCTCATCCTCCCACACGAGTAGTCTAACTTAATAACTCATTAACATCTCAACGAGTGAATAATATTAGAATCATCACCGCGTCACGCCTCCGGTGTTGTTCCATTTACAGAACCTGGAACAAAACGACAAACACATTCTTCCAATGTGCAGTCGTGTAGTAGATATCTAACAGAATACTCGTGTTGAACACATCGCATTCAACATAGAAAATTATCCAGTGTGAAAAACGAATGTCAATACTACGTTTCTTAAAGAGATTAACTAAAAAAACAAGTTTTTTTTTTAACTGAAAGTAAGGAGCGACATTAAAACGAATAGACATTATTCCGTATATGAAAGGGGCTGTCCCCTCCTCAACGCCTCGCTCTTTACGCTAAAGTTTTTTATTGTTTTAAAAAATGAAGTTGTGAGACAGAGCCAAAGTTTAGCGTAAAGAGCGAGGCGTTGAGAAGAGGAAAGCCCCTTTCGCGTAACTTTTGATGGGTAACACTAAACTTGATGAAACTTATATATTTGAAATCAGCATAAAAATCTGATTCTTCTGATGTATCTATTGATATCAAAATTCCGTTTTTTAGAGTTTCAATTACTATTGAGCCGGGTCGCTCCTTACTTACAGTTCGTTCTGTTTGAAAGAAAGAAAAACATGGTCTTCAGTTGGACAACTCGTATGTAGAAATATTTCAACTTTTCAAATGAAGGAACAAACAAAAACTATTTATAGGGATTTTTTTTTGGCCATGAGTATAAAAAACGAATAGAGAATTCCTTTTTTTATAACTAAGCCTATTTGAGGCCAATAGGAAAAAAACGAAGGATTTGCAAGGAATTGTCACTTAGAATGTACAAATCTTTCTTAGATTTGAAAAAATTTATTGGGTAACCCTCCTTGACAATTTTGTAATGATTGTCTTTTTTCAAATGAAAGTATAAAACGGTGTGAAAACTTGAAATGGGCAGAAATGTTCCAACTTAAGTCCCATCCCAGCAAATGTTAATCAAAATCTTTCGATTTTTGAAAACTACTGCTTTTAGTTAAAAATGTTGTTTTTTCCAACGAGAAAGAGACAACTAAACTTCACCACCTATATTCAACGCTTATTCAAAATATATTTCTCCACATGAAGGGATGATAAGGGAGTAAATTCCTCCTTCACAGTGAGCTGACCAACCTCTAATGGAAAATTCAAGCATATGGATGTGAAATACACTTTTTAAGCTTACAACCCAGAGAAATTGCTTAAGGATTGTTCTGGGTACCCTGCTGACTGACCGTATTTCAAACAATAGGCTATACGAAAAATGTGGTTCAATACCGCTTTCTAGGTCTATAATGAAAGAAAGGTTGAGGTGGTTAGGGCATGTTGTGCGGATGAAGGATGACAGATTGCCGAAGATTGTTCTTTTCGGCCAACCATCTAGGGCTAAACGGAAAGCAGGTCGTCCCCGTCTGGGGTGGGAGGACGTCATAAAGAAAGATTTAAAGGAAATGGGAACTTCGTGGGCGGGTGTAAAAAGGGAGGCTTTGAATAGATTGGGGTGGAGGAGGAGCGTGCGTAGCTGTGTTGGCCTCAGGCGGCTTGGTGCTGCGATGAGTTGTTAGTAGTAGTAGTAACCCACCTAAACCCCACAACAAGATCCAATTCACCCCCCCCCCCTCTAGCAGCAGGTAAACAATTCAGCAATACTACATCATCGTTACTAGCACAATCGATGCGCATAGAACAGCGTTCACGAAAAACAGCGTTCATATAAAAACAGATAGTCGTTAAAAGTTGGAGAAAGGCTTATTCTGAATTTAAAGTTTTGGTGCCTTTTTCAAAGACCGTAAAAGATCGGAGAGCCCTGCTACGTTGCCAAGCGCAGTCGAGAATGACCTAAAACATGAGTCACTGTGGATGAAAGGACAAGTGATTTTAGGAGCTAAACCCCACAAATTATGCAGATAGCCTATTAAAAACAGAGGCTTCACAAATTTATTTTCATAAAAGGGCGAACATCCTGTAGGTTGTTGAAAACAGAGTAGTACACAAAATGATCAATCTGTATGGTTAAAAGTCTTAAGATGAGACACTTGGGTCCGAATTCCCCACCTAAAATGTGCAAATATAAGCATGTTGAACCTCTTTTGACTCGCAATAATTATCGGTGTATTTAGGAAATAGTCTAAATCAATCAAGTGAAATGACGGAATGCAAACCAAAGATTGAAAACCAACCAATAAGATCGGAGCAATGACTATTCTAATTAAAAAATCTTAAGTACATATTTTATTTGATTTAAAGGATGGATGGTTGAAGCAACTAGGGAAACGGATCGGCCGATCGAGAATCAAAATCCCTAATGGCCATTTGAAGGGGCAAACAGAGAGAAAAGTAATCTGGCTCCTTCAGCACCCCAAATGTCCTCTGGTAATTCCACAATCCCATATGGTTATAGATCAAAATTGTAAGACAGTCAGAAAGATAAAAAGATTCAAAAGTATGCCTACGGAGGTGAGACGATACGTGTTGTCCCAGAGGCAAGGGGTCAAAATTATTAAAAGGGTCCACATATAACAATGGTTTAATAGACAAATTTTAATAGACCGGTGGGCCTATTAGACCTTGTTGAAATCTGAGTCATACAAGAGTTTTTCAATTAAATCATACAGTGAGGCCCTCGCCTTTTCCAGCTTACCGGATTTTAAATTTTCAAATAAAAGCCTGCTACTCCTCTTTTGACTCACGAGTATTTGAAAATTATTCAGAGAATGGTTCAAATGTTTCGATGTTTCGATGTTAATTATCATAGATTAAGAGGATCGCATCAAGACTAGGGAAAAACCAAACCCATTAGGTGGGCTACCTATTTCACAAATACAGTTTGAGTTTCGCCAAAAATGGTGTTCAAAGGTTTCTGAGCTTGCTGACTCCAAATCCGATACAAAGCATGCAAGAATTTTAAATTTATATGATTAAAGGACCGAAAGGGGCGCTCTTCGTCCCATTCCCCATGTCACTCCCTCCATCTCCCCTGATCCCCTTAAGCAATAATGTTCACCTCTTTTCGACTCACGGTCAGTCTGGGATTATTTAGGAGATGGTCTTAGATGATTACACTGTGAGTCATTAAGAGTCAGTAAGGCAGCAATATGAATGCCCAAGGCTGAAATGTACTGACTACATATTTATGACATGTATATTTCGTTACAAATAGTAACTAATTCTCTCCACAATTGGTATAATAGGACTTATGATCGATGAATTCGATTATGATCAATATCATGTCGATTACAAATCTGATGCTGGTATTCCAATAAAGAAGTCCAACATAATTGTGTAGGCTCTCGTTCAAAACATGCTCCCACCCCGCCCGCTACTGTCTCCTTTTTACTATTAATCAAGATTACCTGCTATTATTGATATTACTTATTAGTCAACTACTACACTTGTTACAGCTACTAATATTCAGAAAAAAACTTGGCGGTTAAAAACGAACAAGAATTGAAAATAAACACTGATGAAAATTTTGAGGCTTAGAGACAGTTCTGAAGCAAAACCCATCATTGGAGTCACTGATTAAAAATATGAGGTGTTAAATACAATATAAGTGCCTCAACGCAAAACAAAGTATTTAACATATATATTTCATAAATGAAATATGTACTTCCAAATTAACTGGGTATATCGAAATCAAACGACATTTGTGGAATATGTACTTATTGTTTTGCTTTTGGACCATGTTCAATTTCAGCTCTAGCCTTCTAATAAACAAATTCAGAAATTGTTTAACTGTGATTCAGAAACAAAAATGTGTGCTGCACATCGGGTTTTGTCTCGCCAGGATCAAATTATTATTCTAGTTTTATGTTTAAAACTATTTAATTGGAAAACCATTAATTAACACTTTTATTAAAAGAAAATTGGGTAGCTGTTAATTATTCAGAAAACACTCAAGAATTTTGATCTGTACATCTTTTAAAACCGGTTTCATATTTCATAGCCACAAGACTTATTTAGTTTGATAGAATGCATTGGACATATATAATTTGGGTTATATACTTGGAAATTATGGGGGGGGGGTAAATTACAGTGGTTCTGCATGTAAAATGCGTTAGCTACAATTATTCTACATATTATGAAGTAAGAATTGTTTTCTAACTTCACGCGGTCCAAATAATTTACCCAGATCAAAATTCTTGAGTGTGTTCTGAATAATTACCAAAACTTGCCCAATATATATACTTACTGTGTTTAGTCTAGGACATTTACCCAGATCAAAATTTTTGAGTGTGTTCTGAATAATTACAAAAACTTACTCTGTTTGGTCTAAGACAGCTATTTTGGAATCTTAGCCTACAAATAGTCATCAGTGACCTCAATAAATAAAAGTTTTTTTTTATTAAAACGGATGATAAGGTATTCAGTTATTATTTATTTATTTATCATTATTTATATATTTTCTAACCTGTCCATACCAAAAAAGCAAGAACAGGGAGTACAACAAAATACATAAAAAAGAAAAAAAAAGGACAATACACGATGAATACTTGAAGAATCTACATGGTGAGCTTTGACATGATGAGTTCTGTGGGTGGGGAGTAGAGTAGGAAACTGGAAGCCCATGTCGTCAATAATGTAAGACATCCCTTCAAACCAATATTACTATTAAGTTCAAATACTACCATCAACATTGTAACAATAAATTATGGTACAACAGAGTCCAGGAATAGCGTCTTACCTTTCTCTCCCTTTCTTGAATGCTAGCACAGTTCATTGTTTTTTCGTTTAGAAATGCAAGAGCCCTTGCAGTCAAATTACGTTCAGCTTTAGCACCATTATCTGCAATCTGCTTCAGTTGCTCATACAGCGAGTCGAGACTAGGGACTTTACTGCTATTGTCTAATTTATTCTCAATTGGGCTTGATGTTCTAGCCATACTTAATCCAAAACCATCACTTAAATAGCCATCTCCGCCATCACTATCCAAAGTTTTAGACCGAGTTACAGGCATCTTTTGAGTTCGAGTCGGTCGCGGTGGCTTGCCAGCAATACTGCCTTGAACTGTCTTTTTATTAAAGTTTCTACTCGAGGGACTTGGGCTCCTCTGAACTAAGGATCTTTGAAACTGTGGGGACCCCGGAGGTGAAGGCGTGGGAGAATTACAAACAAGAGGGACATGTCTATGCTGGCCCGCGAGTTTATCCATACTGCAAGACTTGAAGTTTAATGTAGACCCAGGACTGGGAGTGGCTCGGCAGAAATGATGTCCCCAGCTATCGACAGGATGACCTACATAAGCAGTAGGCTGAATAGGGATATACCCGGGTGAGTAGTAGTTCTGATACTGCCACGACTGACCAGCATAGGGAGGAGCTGGTATATAGGGCCACATTCCTCCAGCTAAATGAGGAGGATATTGAGGATAATCGGTGTCATTCTTATTTAAGTTGTTAGAACTTTTGCTAGAAAACATGTCATTATCACTTTGTTCGTTCACATTCTCAGAGCTTCTAGTCAGATGATTTCGACTCATTATTCGAACTTATGCTTCCCTTTCCTTAGAGTCAATATCGTTTAAAACTTAAAAAATCCGGAACTGTCACTATTCACAATCAAAACGGAACTGAAAATTACTACCCACATTTTCTAAAGGTTTGTGCAAGCAAGGTGAAAACAAATATCAACAAAACATCCTTAAATAAACAGCCAGAGTCAATAAAGTGTTTAGTTTTTCCTTTTGATTTTATGCAAATGTATGTGAACAATGCTGTCTTGAAGTGTTCAACAAATCTTAAAAATTCAACAGTTATTCAGAATTTGGGGTCTTACAGCTCCTTTGTTTAATTAAATGACAAAAAAACTTATTAAATCAGGATTTAAACCATTTTAGAAGCTGTTAAAAAAAATTAATTTCTTATATTAATAAGTCAAAGTAACATATCGCGGTAAGCTAGATAGCCTATCTTACTTCGAAAATCACATCATCTTCTTCGAATTGTATAGTCTGTCTAAAAATTGTACTGCCTAAAACGTCTTGTTTCAGTACAATTTTTCATTTAATGCCTCTCTATATTTAAAAATTTTTCGAATGATTCTGCCATAACTAGTGGCTACATTTTGTAATAATGACAATTCCTATTTCGCAATTAACGACAATTAATGGTATTTTAGGATGAATTGGGTACCCTAAATGTGAAACCGCGGCAAATTTCTTTGCGTCACTTTCTGTGACTGAGAAATTTTCTGTTTTTTAGTACAGGACTTTTTTAACAACATAGTGTTGTTTTTTTTTACATTCCAAGTATCCCCCCTTCACGATTCTATTGTTACTGATCATGTCATTTAAAAAAAATCACGGTATTCAACCAAAAAAGTGCAAAAATTGAAAGAAAAAATCTCAAAAAGAACAAAAATAAGTTTTAGAGCATTGTTTTTTTTTTTAGAATAAAACCATCATCACCAGAATTTTTAGATGCAACATAACTGAATATATTCTCAAAAATATTTATACATTTTTTTTTATTACAGCAGACTTAATTCTTTGACTATAATTCTTTGAAATATTAAAGGAAAGCTAGCCCCCCTCCCCAGCTCATTTTTCGCCAAAATCACCCGATCAAAATTTTGAGATAGCCATTTTTTTTCAGCATAGTCAAAACATCTAATAACTATGTTGGTTATTATTAACAAGGAAACCAGACATAGAAACCCGTCAAACGGGTATTTGCTATCTAAATTGATTGCAAAGCGTGATTTCTCATTGCGTTTACAATATTTAAACTGTTGTTTTTTGGGGTTTAGAGAGGGGGGGGGTACCTAGTTTAGTTTAGGTTATGTATTTAGCATATGCTATGCTTTACTCTAATATGCTATGCTCTAATATAAGCTCTATTAAGACTACATTTGACTTTGTTACAAAAAGTATCGATTTAATTTTAGAGTGAAGAATCGCTGCTTATGTATTCCACTTGAAGGATTTTTTTTCGTATAAGGGTTTTCTGTTTTATCAATTTATTTATAATACTTAATAAGAAATTCTAGAAAAATAGCTGTTTCTCCAATCATTTCAAAAGCTCAACAATTTTCTCTAAAACATTTAACCTTGCACAGACTCAATTCACAAACCTTTAAACTTTAATATGAGTTCACACTTTTCAATTTACGCTAATCGCAAGACCCCCACTTTCGATAACTTAAATCGCTCTGGAGAGATGTCCCATCACTCTCATTAGAAATGACACACTGGAATCAGGTAGGGGAGAGAGAAGAGTTTCCACCGGGAACCCAAAAGTTTCTGCACTTCAGAACCAAGTAGATAAATATTTGAAAGGTGGCCAAGACATCGGATTCCTTTTATTTTGAACCTTGTAAAAACTATTAAAGTT
>JAQQPU010003451.1:45100-58834 GCA_029168905.1 Artemia sp. Kazakhstan ARC1039 | reverse complement strand
AACTATTTAAAAGCTCTATGGTCGAAAGTCTCTAATTGTTTCTATTCATTCCCCACCATAGGTCAATCAGGGGTTACCCACCAAAGGAGAATTCCCCCCCCCCCCCCAAAGTGATCTCCCTAAAACCACTCTAATTTACTACACACCTAACATGTAAAGTTACATTTAAAATGTAAAGGAACAATAGTAGTTTTATACCACCCTTTGTTTTCAATTTTAATCGTTAACTCAACTTTATACTGGTTTCACCGACTTTTAACCCCACATACTCCATTTTTTGTTGATTTTTTAACAAAGAAAACTTTTATACTCCCTACGAAACATGTGATTTTTCGAGAATGTAACAATATGATACTGTTATAACTAGCAGTGAATGGACAAGATACTTGAGTCACTGAATTCATTAGTTACACTTGAATTCATTCACCGAGCCAGAAATAAGATATTACTTCGACTTTTCCTAAGAAAATAATATAAACCTGCTTCTAAACAGGAAAATTGTTACTATTTTCGAGTGATTTCGCCACCTTTTCAACGTATTTTTCGATGCAAAAAAAAAAGCGAAACAAATTCTCAAAAATACAATCTGGTAAATGGATAAAGCTGAATCTCAGTTATGGAATGATAGCAAAAATAGCTACCTAGGTTAAAACATTTAAATCGTAGGAGAGTGGAAAAATAGCACACGAAAATCTTGAAAGGGAAATAAAGCTCAATATTAAATTACAACCAGACATGATTTAAAAAACAAAAAGTACAACCTATGTTAAGACTTGAGAAAGAATAAAGAGCATTCAGCTACGCCAAATCTTTCAGTTTTTTGTTTCTTGTTTTTATCTGAGTGACTCTGCTGAGACCCTTCAAAATCACAGATTATACTAAAGAAAAATTTAAACATAATTTTAGAACACAAAACAAAACAATCTCTAATGTTTGGAACGTATTGAGTAGCAACAACCTTAAACGAACACACAACTGATAGCAGGGCTGAGCCTAAAGGGGACAAGAGCGGGCACGCAGCCAAGACGCCTGATGGAACGTCATATGTGGGTGCGACCATTATGTATTTAGGTTGCATGTCAACGATTCAAAATATAAAGAATGCCATTTTGTCCCGGCTAATTTGGTACTTAGTTGTAAGGCACTTTATGAATTACCGGTTTCTTGGGAAATAAATTGCTTAGATCCTGAAGATATAATATTCATGGTACATACTTAACATTGCTGCTTATTATGCAAAATACACTTACTCTTTCCTCCATGTCTTCTTTAGTATCTCTCCAAGGATTGGATCCTAAAGTAGTCTTCTGAGTGGCTTGCTTGATTTCTTTTACAACTGTCTCATCAAATTGTCTCGTTACTTCTTCTCTCTGTTGATAACGCTTCTGTGCTTGGTTCATTAGCAGTAGTTCTTGCTGTTGAGGATACTCGTTTCTATGGACCGGATAATTGCCCGGGAAGTTTGAATATTGGGGCTGCTGAATGACTGCATGTTTTGGTACAAGAGGTGGTGGTTGGGCATGTGGAGGTTGTTGTGGGCTCTGCAGCATCGCCTGTTGATATGGCTGATTCTGTGACACATGCATATGGTGTTGGTAGCTGGGTTGGTTCTGCGCGTGATCAATGTGCGCTTGATTAAGCATGCTAGTCACCTGGGACGAAACGCCATTTCCATGGAATGTTTGATTAGGAATTGCTTTTGAAGGACCGACATGTGAAGTCCGTAATGGCTCTTGTGGGTAAGATGCGTGTTGGGAAGGTGGTCCTCTAGCAGGGAGAACTCCTGCTTGAGCAGAGTATGGATAGTTCGCAGGCAAAGCACCATGTGGCCGTTGCTGAATCTAAAAATAAAAAAAAAAATAAAGTTCCTGTATAGCTGGGATAAAGGTCACGGGAAATATAGTAATTCGATTAATAAAATATGTCGAGCTGTGTTATTTTGGAGGCAATTTTTTTATCTTTATTTAGAAAGGGCTCAAAATAAGAACCATGAATCACCCTAAAAGAACAAACATTTTTTTTCGATGGCGCCAAAATAAAAGAAACAAGAAAAGACGTACTTAACATATCCGGCCGAGAACAACCCCCAAGATTATTTTTCGAAAGCTTACGACACAATGGTATTATCTCCACCAGAAATACATAAAAGAAGTCCACCAAGAAGGTTAATATTTACTCTCAACAACTTGACCTACCATTGAATTGCTAATGCGTTTGTAGAATAGCTAAACTTCTATGCAACTAGAGGCCGGTTTTTGTCAATGGCACGTTTTTGTTCCTTTTTTAAATAGCGACATTAAGGCTCGTTTGGAGGATACGCATCGTCTTAAGCCCAAAAACTATTCTTTAGTTATTTTGCCCTACTCTAGCACCAAAGGTTTAGCCAGACACCAAAATATCAATGTCAGTGGAAAGTATTGCCACTTTACAAAAATGAAATGTAATATTTTATCGGTAAAAAAAAAAGTATTATATCCATAAAAATGTTGCAAGTCTTTCGTGCATTACTGAACGCTATAGCACCTTCCTCAAAATTACTATACATTGAAAAATGTTCCTTTACTAGAATGTACTTTACAACCTTTGCAGTAAATAAACTTAGTACTACTTTCCTTGCAGAACAAGGCTCGCATTATTACAGAGTGTGATCCAGAGTTTGGTCATTGCAAAACTGATAAAAGCTTGCCTTCTTCAAAGGCGCGAAGATCACTAAGGAGTCAGGACAATGGCTTTTAAAACTTTGTCTTGACCCCACATAAAATTCACAATATTTTATAAATTCATATTTAAAAAGAGGATGTTGCCTCAGGTCAAATTGTTTTACCTTCCTTTGCTAAAATCAGAGGATATACGTTTCAATAAAAAAAAAATTAAACCCACTGCAAAACAGCCCTGAAAATGTTGGAATATCTCTTGGTTTATTAGGATTATAAACCAGTTCTGTCAATTTGTTGGTTTCCATTTGCTTTACTAATTTCAACACAATTGAAGGTATTGCGTATTTTGAAGGGTTGCGAATGTGCTGTTGTAGGTACCTGCACTGCACAAAAAGTCCATGGCGGCATCATATCCATCGTGGTGGAGTTTCATGACAGAAACTTTTTGGGCAAAACAAGGAGGGTGCACCCCTGCTGATGACGCTTGTCACAAAGAAGATTAGTACAAACAATAGTTGCAGCAATCATATAAAAAGTCCTTGTCATGAAATTACACTTCTCTTCCTTTAAACTTTTTTTATTATTCTGATATCCCAAAAGTTTAGGAAAAAGTACTGCAAGGATAAACTTCAAAATATTGCTTTTGCAATGAAACTAAAAATGGTACAAACATACTGCAGGCGGTAATACTTGTAGGCAAAAAGTAAAATGTCAAATACTGCATTTTTTTTTCATACGTGCCAACATATAATTCATATAATTGATTCATCCCTACTAAAATGGCCCTAAGCTTCCAACTGTTCCGTATATGAAACTAAAATAGCTCAAACTTCCAAAAAAGGAAAATGGAACTATAATCACGGCTAAAACCAAGAAACGGCGAAAAATAAAGATATGAAAAATTTCAGCAAAAAAAAAAAAAAAGAAAGGAGAGAAAGCAGATATTTTAGCAAAGAAAAGAATACAAAAGTTTAAGACCAAAAAAAATATTTGGAAAGTTTCTTACATGAGAGTCAAAGAGGTGTTTTTTTTTTTTTTCTTTTTTATTACGAGGTTGACTGTGCCAATGTAGAACACAATGTAGCCCCATAATGTCATAAAAACCAGGCACCCATTGTAGTCTTAGAACTTACTTATTAACTATACCCATTTAGAACTAGAAAAAATATTTTAGGCAGCAATTGAACAGGGAGCACCTCAAAATCGGCTTGTTTAGTATGGATTTTAGCCCCATTTCTGGGATTATGTAAAGTTGCAGAGCACGAGTGTGGAATTCATTCAAGCTCCGTGAAAAACACATTAATTTTAGGATTGTTGAGCAACTTTTTAGTTCGGGTGGAGGGGGGAGTAAGAGTTTTTCCTTCCAGAAAGTGTATTAACAGTTGATATGTATTTTTTGGGTCGTCCCAAACACGCTGGACTTATTTTGAATATAAGTAGTAATGGGCGACCCATTTGTTAACACAAATAAAAAAGTAATTAAATTTACTTTTAGATCTTCTTTACTATTTGGTAATAATTGCAATATGTATATTCAAAGAAGGGCAAGTTATGAGACTTAAGTCAGGTCGAGTGTCGAGTATCTCCACTTTAATGCGCTTCGCAAACTTTGTGATTCGATCAAAGATTCGATCAAGTCGACTTTTTGTGCTTGGCATATTTTGTCTCAAAAGACAGGCTTGGTATATCTTATAGCAGAACAAAAAGGTGGCAAGAGAAAATTTGTACCTGCTGCGGTGGTTGCAGTCGGTGAGTGTACTGATCAACTGGCTGCTGCCTATGTCCCTGGGTATATCCTCTTACTTCAGGCGGAGGAATAGATTGATGCGGTGGCAGTACAGTTTTTAATTTATTTTGAAAATTAACATTTTGATATTCTCTTTCTTCTTCTTCTTCTTGCGTTGTATTTAAAACAGAAGTAGATGGCATTCTTTCCCGGTAAGAGACCTGTTTCGACTGATGAATGTGACTTCCTGGTTCAGTTAGATTCTGTACTGACCTAAATAAAAAAAAAATACCAAATTTTAAGTGCTCAACTGTAAAGGTTAAAAGAAACTGACACCATTAGTAATAACAATATCTAGTGAATGAAGTTGGGCTTGATTCGCTCGTTATTCTAACAAACAGTAGCTAAAAAAAACACATACCCAATTATTAACTTTATGAGCTTTAAGACAAATAGTGATACTAAGCTGAAAATCATTTTCAGAAATTTCGATATACATGGTACATCTAATCATAACATCAATTTAACTTGGTCCTCTCTTCACAAAATACTTGCAAGCCAATAGGTTCCGTCAGATTTACCAATATTTCAAACTTCTCAATACTACTAAAGAGAAGTGCTTGTCAGAGAATTTCATCATTATTATTTATTAAACAGCAAAAAAAGGAATTTGTTCAGCTTTGGGATTTAAATAAACTTATTTTGTAGGGGAGTTATTTCATTGAAAGCATAGAAATAAAGAGTAAAAAACTTTTTGGCTCTGCATTTTGTTACTTTCTCTATGGAAGCCATCAAAATATTAAATAAAGCTTTCTATCAGTTCAAAAAAGATGCTGTTAAGAGAATGTTAGCATTTTAAAACCTTGACATCGTGAGTAAATGTATTGCATCCTGAGTCAGTTTGTATTAAAAAAATGTATTACAAAAATAATTAGTTTATTATCATTTCTCTTTAAAACGAAAATCATTTCTAGGCACAAATAAAGACGCAATTCTCAAAACTTAAGGAGTTTTCAAAACTTTAGATAAAAAAGTATTAGCCGACTATTCAAGAAGTGTATAAGAAATATATATTAATCTACATATACTAGCCTCGACCTCATTTGGGGTGGCTGAGGGAATTGACGAGCAGGATGTGGTACCACTGGTAATGGACCAGTCTGCTGAGTTGATACTATTCTTTGATCGTTGACGTAAAGCTGTTGATTCCTATTTTGTTCTGCCAAAGGCTGTCTGGGTGGGCCAGGAGGTATATCACCTGCAAAATTATAAATGTTGAATTCAATTTGATTTCCACCTTTTCAAAGGGTAGAGACAACCTTTAAAAATGTAGCCTAAGTTTTTAAATGTCTAAGTATGTAGCTTGTCTTCTCCAGGAGGAATGAGAAAGGGGTAGGGGATTAGCTAAGTTCCGAAATTATGTTAGAGTGGGGGGTAACTTACTTCCGTGCAGCTTTCATTTAAATTTATATGAATAAATCAGACGCTCGTGACTAGCGCACTTTAGCACAGTGCATTTTTAAGGCAATGTACAGTCATCCATGACTTTCTTGCACAATACCCGAGAAACAGATTGAGTCTCCTCCTTGATGAATACTTAAGTCTAAAAACTGTCCCCAGACTCTCGTCACTCTATTATAGAGAAGAGTCTGGGAGAGTAAGCAGTTATTATTTCGATGGCAACTCAAATTCAGTCTCGATACTGATACCACCACCCCTAAAATTCCTACCAGCTAGTCTCAGAAGAGATTTGAGCAGCAACAGCTCGTTTAGTCTTGCTCGAAGCATAACTTCATTGCAATTAACCTTTACTAGCACCCTCTTGCAAGTAACAGAAGATATCCAAAAGGACTAACTCCACTTGCACACACAACCTTTCGGACACTGTTGGATGAATTTCCCACACTCTCGAACAGCGAAGCTACATGTTTACTAGGGCATTCTGATTGGTTTGGAGTATTTTCACAGACTGCACTAAGGTTCCCTTGGGTCCCAAACTTTTCAAACTGCTCCATTCACTTCTCAGAGTTCGAGCCCAGCTGTGGCAACGCACTACAGGGCCGACGCAGGGACCTTAGAAGTCAAAAAGCGTCTTTAATTCGATAAAATACTATACAATAGTCCTGCTCTTGGAAGTCTTGCTCACATTCAAACAGAAGCAGGAAATCACTCGTGACTTTCTTGAACTGTCTTTTAGTGGAGTTTGACATAATGAAGTAACACACATTGACTTTTTAAATTCATGTTCAGATGAAAATTAAAACAAACACTTTCAAATATAGTATAGGTAACGCAAATTTTACTCAGGAGTATTTTAACATACTAATGTAATAAAATACAATCTCCTTTGAGTAATTATTGTTATTAAAGCAGTTTGTGTGACCAAGAGAGTCAGCTGTTTTGATGAGTGAAATAATGTAGCAACATCACACTTAGCCTTCAAAATATCACATCATTCGTAGGGACCAACAGGGGTAATTTCGTAGGAAATGGGTAAAATATTTACAGTTAGAGGGGCAGGGGGAACTTGAAAAGGTCTAATTTAGGCGGCAATTCATTAATTCGGTTATGATTGTCCTTCAGACCAGGGGTGGTATTTTTGGGAGACCTACGGGGAACAGATCTCGGGGCACAAGGCAAGAATAAAAAATCTACAATAGAAAAATCGCACCTCATTCAAAAATTATCAAAATCTATTAAAACAATCAGATCTTGAATTAATGAGCCGGACGGCTTCTAAACCGAATGCTTAGGTTTCATGAGGAGTGGCCCCATGTGGAATTAAAGAGTACATCCTATCTCTTACCTTATAAAAAAATGTTTCATTCGAGAGAAAACAGACGAAAATTTTTAAGCAACTTAAAATATTTCAAATAACAAACTTAGAAAAAAAAATCAACAACATCAAAAAACTAAAAACAGTTTTACTTGAGAGTAAAACGTGCACCTTCTCGTCGAGAAGGGAGCGACTTGAGTACCGACAACTTTCTTCCATGAAATTCTACGAATTTTGCGATGTTTTGCACAATTGTCTATCTTTTTCAGACAATCAGCTTTTTTTAGCTTCCCCAAATTCCCCCACCCCCAAACGCTTCTATGCGTGCTACCTTGTACTAAAGGTTCTGTGTTTCTGAAAGTGGGATAAAAGCCTTTTTATTTGCTTTTTAACTGACAGGCAAAATTCTAATTAGAATCCAATTACTTACTATTCAAGGCTGGCACTGACTTTGAATTTTGTATTCCACGTGGAATGGGAGGAGGTTCGGGATAAGTCCTGCTTGCCTTTGACGACAAGTCTCGCTCACTCATGCGACGAGGACCATGCACGAAGGCTATAGAAAAACAAAAGACAACATTAGTATTGTAATATATGCTTGAAATATACTACATAAGATACACAGATAGAGAAGAGGGTTGCTCGTGACTCCAAAAATTGTTGCCATTTATGATGGATTTAGCAAGAAAAATAACCGTTTCGTTGATCAGCAAAAAATACACGAGAAGGAAATTTCAGTAAATGAAAGCCTTATTTCCGTTTCATACTTTTCGAGAATTTATGTATTAAAGCTAAAAAAAATCTGCTCGTTTCTTATCACCCTCCAAAGCCGAGGGCATCTTTAGTTTCAAACCATATACCAGATATTACCTAATTAAATCGTCAAACAACGACTTCACAGATTCTTTGTTTTCAACAACAATTGCTGAGTACAAGTATTCGGTTAATCTTGATAGCACACTTTTAAACTAACCTTATCCAAACACAAGAATGCAGTCCAAACCTATAAGATACCAGAAAACACCTGGAGAAAGAAAAGTCAATGTCCTTGCTTCAATGAAAGATACTGCAGAATGGTCTCCATGTAACTCAACCCCCGTAGGTTAAGTTAGGTTAGGTTGAACGATGGAGAGGAGGGGGGGGGGGGTAAATTTGCTGTGGTTAACCACATATTATGGAAACATGCACGTAAAATAGAAGTATCACTATTTGGATTCTTATTTACGTTTTTTTTCAAATATTGCGGCCGCTTTTCTGACAATGCACCCCCCCTGCCCCTCACTGATGGTCCAAGAAACAGCCCTTAGATAGATAAATAAACAAAATGACACAATAAAATAGTCAATTATTTTATAATTGGATCATGATTCTATTAATCAGATTTTCATGTTCTTTCCATTGTTAACCACATTTTTAAATAGTTTCAAATAAATAGTTTAATCCAAATCGTATTGAAATCTCTCACCTCGCCAAGAAAGTAAGAAAACAGGTTAAAAAAGGACAAATGACGTATCACGAGATGCATAACAACGGAGAAACATATTACTAGAGCTATATCAGGGACCATCAGGGGGGGGGGGGGGGTTGGGTGCATTGTCAGAAAAGCGATCATGAAAGAATATAAAATAATGGCCTAATTGCACCATTTTTATTTTATTAGCACGTTTCATTTAGATTTGGCCAACCATACCAATTTACCGAATGAGGCTGAGTTGAATGAGGGCTGAATTCGATGGGTGTTGAATTGAACGAGGGTTGATTTGAACGTGGGTTAAGGTTGGGTTAACACATCCTGCCGAAAGAATACAATTATATTGTTAAAAATATTTAAACCAATAAAATGAAAAGAGAAATATGAGTTTAACTAAAATGCAACGACGTTAACCATCTCTACTATAATTCAAGTTAAGATTAAAATTCAATGAAAACGCTAAAGCTGACACAGATAATAGCTTAGTTAACTTCTCGCGTGTTCTTTGCATTTCCTTTCTAGTTCTTCCTTTAACTTAAACTACTTCTTTTTTTTTGTCGGGATAACAAATTATTTATCTTCTGAATCGTTTTTTTTTTATGACATATATTTTGGCCAACAGTCGATAATGATGTTATTTTCTTGAGTGGGTTATGACTTTAAAATTTCATAACAAGAAAATCTAGTTTAAATATATGTAAAGATTGAATCTAAATAACCTAAATATGTTTTCGTCTCGTGCTGAATGAAACACAGAATACCGAATATAGATCACTCTCACTCCTATTTCTTTGGCGATTTCCAGCCAAATTTTTAAACTGAATTTCAATTTCAGATAATTTAAATCGCAATTTAAAATGCACTTTTACTATTATATCTTTCTTTTTTTCAATATGAAGAGAAAGTTCTGCATGAATTTCAATCTCTTATTGAACATCTTCTATTACTTTCTATTGCCGTATTAGAAGTTTTTGGAAAAAAAAAAACTACATTAACACATTAACACAGTTTCCTTGATAAACTATATTAACAAACATTCAGAAGAATTATGAAAATTTTCAGTAAAGTTATCATGTATTGAAGTCAAAGCAAGCATTAGAAACCCTTTTCTGCAGTTAGCTGAAGGCTATACAGTGATAAAAAAAATACGTAATTTTACAGGGAATCAACTTAGATACAAGTCTAATTTTCTTTTTTCAGTAATTTTGATAGATTTCAATTAAGACCACACGCTCTTGTGAGAGGACAGGACACACATTACTGAGGATTTCACAGCTGTTACTTGCAACTGTATAATTCAACATGCCATGCTGGGTTTAATGAAAATCAACGTGAAACACACTAACTGTGTTTTAAATGAAACAAAATATACATACATGTCTACATCAAGGAATAAAATAAAATCATGCGAGCTTAACTTTATTGGTGATTAGAATAAATTTTTAAAGGTTAAGCAAATTGAGGCGTGCAAAATCAGAGGTATAACTCATCAAAATAAAAACATTGCAGGGGATTCTAACACCAGCCACTCTCTTACTATTATCGACGAATAATCTCCCAATCTTTTGTGAAGGGTAGAACGGCCTGGAACATATGCTCATGCCTATATTTCGCAGATCACTTAGGGAGAAAGAAGGCTTCTTGGTGAGGTGTTGATTTAAACCATGTCTAGGCACTGTTTGACAGACGGAACTTAATTTTGAATGTGGCTGCAAAAACATCACTTTTTTATTAGCTTTAGGCGGCAATGGCGGCTTTAAGCTAGGTTTAAAACGAGGCAAAAGTTTTGGCGCACCTGATTGGTCAGGACTCAACCGTCCTAAAGGGGCGTTCAGATTACCAGGTTGCCTTGGAGGTTTATCCCAATCAACAAGACGTTCATCGTAACGCAGAGAATCATTAAGAACTTCTTCGGATCTTGGGCGGTTTTTTCTAAGTGAAGCTGAGGAAAGAAAAAGAAGTAAGAAAAAGACAAAACAAATTGATATGAGAAGACGAGAACAACCATACCTACAGAGGATATAAAGAGAGGTAGTTACTCCCCCACCCCCTCATAGAAGACTAAGAATACATTTGGGGCGTAGCCTTGTGTTATTCATTGTTTTCTTTTCTTTTTTCTTGACAGTTGTTCGGAAAAGATTTGCATTATTAAATACCTCCACAAGCTAATGTATTTTCTTACTTAAATGTTTAAATACATAAGAATTAGGGAATTTCGCGATTAAGAACTCCTTTTTCAGCATTAAAAGACGTTCCCCTTCCCCTTTCTGAGGAGCCTTCTCTTGATCAGGCGTAAAGGTTTAGGCATAACACACCCATAGTTGCACATTAGAGGGGATAGTGGAATTACCCCCCCCCCCCCTAGAATCGGTCCAAATACCTCTCTTAGCTTTTGAAACTTGCAGAGGGATGCAAAATTTCGAATTGGATGAGTATAATAGTCGTTACCTATAGCCTAGACCACCTTCTCACAGGCCTACTGGTCTTCCAATTGTTTTAATAATTTTGTAAGAATTTTTTAATGTTCTGTCCGTACGACCAAAAAGTTTTTTTATAACTTGTTACTTCACCTTCAATATTGCGACCAGTAAGGATTTGAGATCAATAGAGAGGAAAGCATTGGACTTTTTTTTAAATAAGCATTATACACAGACGTATTAGTTGATACTTCATAACAGACAGCATGTTTCTTTTCAAGCTCCTTGCGCTTGTTCTTCCGTACCATCTGCAAGGGCTTTTTAAGTTGTCTTTTTTTTAGTTTTTGAAGTAGTTGACACAGGGGCAAAATCGTGACAAAAGGATTTTTTGTTGTGATTACATTGACTCATTGATTCCACCATTATTTTTAGACACGTGGTGCAAGCCTCGGGCCTTACAAGGCGTTTCTATCCGGTATCTATTCAGATAACAAATCTAGGGTATTATCTTGTGGAATTTATCAATTGTAGACTTCTCATGATTCCTATAAGAATCATAAAGACGACAATATTTTCAATTGACAAAATTTTCTCGAATATAAACCGTCTTGAAACTTCAGTTATTACTGATGATTCTTCTTATCAATAAGTGTTAAATTGTGACTTCTATTTGATCAGTAATAAATTTACTTGCACCAGGAGAACAAGATACGTATATCAATCTATTCATTAGTTTCAGACTGATCCAGATTGAACGAGGGAAACTTATAATATTACTAAGACTTTTTCTTAGAGAGTAATCGAAACTTGCTCAAAATATAAGAAAATATCCCATGCGTTTCATTAGCTTTTTCAAGGTATTTTTCAATCTGAAAACAAAAAGTAAAAAAAAAAAAAAAATTCAAAAGCGTGGTTTTGTAGATGAATAAAGCGGAATCTAAGCTATCGGACCGATGCAAAATGTCCTCTTACGATGAAACCTTAAAACCGTTGGACCGTAGTAAAAAGCACACCAAAAACTTACACATGGATCACAAACCTTAAGGAAAAGAATACACTTAACCAACTATAAAGAATCCTTCATTAATTTAAGACAATTTAGATAAAATCGTACTCGCTTTATTTCTTTCAGTGCAAAATTCAATCTGCTGAATCACCTCGGAAAACATGAAATGTCCTTCATTTGAACGTTGAAAGAATCAAACAAAGCTAATCTCATTCCATATCTATTATAATAACAACAGTGATGAAGCAAAGCGACTATACTTCAACAATAGCAGGTTTATTAGCATTGGTGGACCTAGGGATTGAACAACACTAAGTGAGTACCAGAACATCAATTCAACTAACACAATCCTGCCTATTCTTTCCTAGCAAATTTGCTCCAATCACCTAGCTCCAATCACCCCTATGCAAATCCGTACCCAGGGAGGGGGCGGTTTCGACCCCCACCCCCCCATCCACCCACCAAAATAAAAATCAACTCGTAGAAACGTAATAAAATGCATAAAGCTATGGATGAATTTCCGGGACGTATTTTTAAGAAAAAAAATAAATAGGGAACTAGTGAATCCCTTATCTGTAAAACAAACAGCGACTTTAGGGATGGAACTTCCCTGCCCTTGTGTAAAATATTAAATATACCGCTAAAATTAAAAAAAAAGTGGGATGAAAAGGATATAAATAATTGCAGGTATATCTTTTTCAGTTGTCAAAAATATCTGAAAATTTGGTGAGTAAATTAGAAAGTTCTTTACAAAAAAAGTTTATTTCTCTAATTTTCATTGTGGATTTCATGCTAGATTGAATTTTCTATAAATAATGCTCTAGATAAAAAGTTAATTCCCTCGGCAATTTTCTTGGACATAAAAGCTTTCGACACGCTTGAGCACAAGATTATTTGTCTACAACTTGAGGATACAGAAATAAGGAGAAGATCCACCGGATCTCATAAACATGCATGAAGTAATGAATTATTTCACAAATAAATGTAAATGATGTAGCTTTCTATTTAATGGTATCAGAATTTCTCCATAATCTATTTCTGTACCTCTATTATTTCTTTATGCAAACGATCATCATAATTTGGATTTCTCAATTTGCGGACGAAATAGCGTCACCTGTCCACAACAAGTTGATCTATATAATAACCTCACTTTTGGTAAAAAGTTTAGGCTTGCTGAATGTCAATAGTTTAGTTGCTAATATCAGTAAATCTAAATAAACAATTTATGATCATATTCACAGGTCGTCCGTCGAACGCGAGATTTTTGTTATAATTACATCATGATGAACAATGGATTTCATTCAATAAAAATCCTATGATTAAAGCAAGACTAAAAATACCGTCTACCGTTGGTTACATGCATAGATTAAAATGGTTTTCCATATAGAGTTTTCCTTACAGTTTTATATGTAGAATCTTCCACGTGGAATTTTTCAAATTAATTTTATATTCATTTGACCCACGCCCCAAACCATATTTTCTTTAATCTGTCTGATATAAAACATTATTAAATGGTCAGATATGCAATTATTATTCTAAATTGCAGAAGGAACGATTTTTTTTTTATTAAAACTTAATCATTACGAGAGTTTACAACATACGACATACTAAATTATCTGCGCCAAATTTGCTTCAGATAAAAGCAAGATATAAATTCGGTTTGAGATGTACTGTCCCATTA